>JAANQP010000427.1:0-52057 GCA_011320165.1 Fusarium protoensiforme | reverse complement strand
CCTCCCACCCGGAGCCCTCCTTCTCCCCCGCCATGGCCGCCGAGCTCGCCCGCGTGTCCGGCTCGACGCCCCTCGCCCCTCTCGACCTCTCCCGCTACGAGGCGCCCTCGCCGAGCGCCCCTCCCGCCGAGGCTCTCCCCTCTGCCGCCGTTGCCCACAGCTACCTCTCGTCGCGACTCACCAACCTCGAGCTGCTCGACCGATGGGGCAAGAACGCCTGGCTGCTCGGGAACCACGCCCTCGAGGCCGAGCTGCAGGCCCTCGAGCGGGATCTCGCCGCCACCAAGCGAGAGGTCGACATGGTCAACCTCGAGAGGCAGAAGCGCCAAGGCGCCGTGGGCGCAGAGATCAAGGCCCTCGACGAGACCTGGCGCGCTGGCGTCGGCAGGGTGCTCGAGACCGAGGTCGCCGTCGAGGAGTTGAGGGGCAGGGTTCGGGAGGAGCTGGCGCGGAGGGCGACTCAGGGTGACGAGCAAGCCTAAGGCTAGGAGCAGTAGAATGAGAGAGGGTTTCAAGTTGGGGTTGATATTAACACGACACATCACGGGGGGCATATCATGAGAATGCTCCGAGACCATTCTGTTGTCTCTTCATTTCACAGGCGTTTTAATACCAAAGGGTTTCTTTTTTGTTTTAAACATGGCCATATTAGACATAAAATCAAAGAGCCAAGCAATATCACAAGACTACTCCAAGGAGTCAAACACTTCCTTGAAGCCAAACGCATATGCACAACTCATTGTCTCAGTCATAGTACCGTATACTTTTTATCATGCAATTGAGCGGCGAGTCATGCATAATCATGATGATGCTGATATCGACCAAGGTATCTGATCACTACCTACCTAGCCATGCTGTCTCAGGAAAGCGAAGGTGGGAGAAGAACCTCACAAAACGCCAACCACAAGTCCATGTCCTCCATTCGTCACGTCACATCACGTCACGCCAACCCCTCTCAACTCGGATACAATCGCATCCAGACCGTCCACTCGAGGCAAATTGGGGTTACACTTGCTTGATCCAAACAACACCCTCATACACCCAGGTTCTTCTGCTCATCCACCATCCTGCCATAAGCATACACACATCCGTACCAATCTTGTTGTTTGCCCATCTATCCGGCGTGCAGAGGATCCATCTCCTCAACGCCAGACTTGACACCCTCGTACTTGGTCCGTCGAAGGATACCCTCCACAGGTCCCAACAGTCGCTGGAACGCGTTCTTGCCCAAGCTCGCCACCTTGACATCCGACGTGGCTACGACACTAGCTGCCCGTGGTGCATCGTTGAGCAGTGCAAGCTCACCAAAGAAATCGCCTTTGATGTAATGGCGCACCTTGTTCTCAGGGGTGCCCTTGTAGGCATTTGCCTCACCGTTCTCCAGCAGGTAGAACGAATGACCAGGGTCTCCCTCGTGGATGATGATCTCTCCTGGCGAAAACTTCTTGGTCTCTAGAGCATCTGCAATCTTAGACCTCTCATACGGCGTCAGGCTCGCCAGTAGCGGCACCTCTTCGAGGAAGCTCTCGTACATCCGTCTCCGAGCAAACGTCGACTCCATAAGAATGCGTCGGAACGTAACACGGTCAAGAGCCCATAGAGTGCACCCAGATTCGGCTGAGATAACGGTTGCGGCTCGGGGCGCGTTATACATGAGGGCAAGCTCACCGAACGAGCCGCCAGCCTGGATGTTACCAACTTGGTTACCCATACCATCTGGGCCGGGCTGGAGAGTTCCAGCAGGGTTGACATAAACGTCGAAGGATCCCTTCTCGACCACATAGAAGTAGTCGCCGGCATCGCCCTGGCTGATCACCTGTACCATGGTCAATAAGACATATTTCATCTTCCGCTTAGCACAACTTACCTTGATTCCCTTTGCAGGTATCGGTTTCTCAACCAGAGCGCCCAGAATTTGAGCACTCTGCTCATCCTCCAGGTGGCTAAAGAGAAAGTTGCCCTCAATGGCACGCTTGAGACGCTCAAGCTGGTCGGCCGACTTCTCGTGGAAGGGGGGAGACCAATTGTCATAAGAATCGGCGCTGGGCTTCAGAGATTCGGCCGACACTGAAGTCCGGCGCCCAAAGTTATACTGGGCAGGATAACTATCTGGGTTCGGGGGTGTTCGAGAGCTGTGAGGTACATCACCCGGGGCATCGCCGCCGAAGCCGCCGCCAAACGGACCTGAGAACAGCGATCCAGAGTTTTGCGCGCCAAAGCTGCGGTTTGTGGGTGATGTGATGTTGTCCGTCTCCTCCTCTTCGATAACACGATGCATCAGGTTGTTTGAAGCTTGCCCTCTGTCTGATCCGAAGGGGTTGCTATTCTCCCCAAAAGGGCTAGAAAAGGGACCGGCCATGATGTGACGGTGGTTGAGGCTGAAAGTATTTATATAGATATCGCCGGGTGTTGTGCGAGACGACGCCTATCGACGTTCCAGCCGAGAAACGAAGAGGCCAGCGCCAACTTGGAAGGATCGAAGGGAAGGGGAACAGGTGTTGTTCAGGCTCCTATATCTTCTTGGTAAGCTTCCGGGAAAACGGAGAGTTAGGTAGTCCGAGGGCGATTGCAGATGGGGCGTGAAGCTGTGATGATTCGCGGGACGACGGCAGGTGAAGCGAGGCGAGGGGTAGAAGTGTGATGGAGGTCAACCTACAGCTATCCAAGCACCCTCGTAGAAAGTCTTCAGAGCAGACAAGCTAGGCCAAGGTCAGCACAGGCTGCAAATGAAGTCGTGATAAGATCAATGGTGATTTGAAAGCAACAAGGGGGTGGGCGCCGTGCAGGAAAGGGAGCTCCGGGGCCTGGGCGCTAAAGATGAAGCTGGACGCGGGCTGCAATCCGCGCTTGAAAGTGACGTGTTGTGGCGGGGCCTAGATCAGGACCCTGTTGCAAAGTCTATGCGTAGCTCAAAGGGTGAAGTGATGAATCAAGTGCAAGACAAGATATTCTTGGCGTGCAGCATCAACGACAAAGGAGGTAGAAGAGGGCAGATGGTGGCTGTAACGCTTGAAGACGAGTCGTTCAAGGTCTGAGGCCGAGGGGAAAAGCATCAGAATGGTGATGATGACCCAAGAGGGGTGGCGTAGCGAGATGCGTTCGAAGCTGGATGGCGGGACGGCGCAGGGAAGCAGGAAAACAGGGTTAACTCACGCTCGATCCTAGCAAGGTAGACCCCAGGAATTCGGATTTGACCGAGGGACGAAGGTATTCCGTGAGCGTTCTAGAAATCAGGTACCGACGAGGGTTGGACCGGGGTTAGGTCAGGACGGCGGGGGGAAGGATCAAAGCTGTAGGCGACGGCGGGCTGAAGTCGAGAGGTCCTGGAGCTGGAGGCGAAGATGAAGAGGCGAGATGTAAGAGAGAGGAGGGGTCATGACATGGGCCTGGAGCGGCCAAACCGAGGAGAAGGAGATGAGGTCGCAAGGCGAGTGGGTGGGGTTGAGCTTGGGTTGCTTTGCTTGACGTCCTTTTGCGCTTGCTTCCCCGCCTTGCCCGTGGTGGTCAAAAGGAACAAGGGAGTCGAGGAGAAAGGCTGCAGGATATAGAGATGGAGTTTGATGTGTTGAAGGAGAGAGAGTAGAAGGAGAAGCCGATGAAGAAGGAAGAGATGAGCGAGCAGAGAGTCAAAAATGGTCTTGAGAGAGACTGACGGAATGGAGAGAAGTGGGGGAAGTGAAGGGGAAGGTGAGAGGGGAATCTTGTTAGTTAAAGCGAGAGAGACTTTCCCAAGATGGTTGCCGCCCAGGGAAGCTTTCTAGAACGAAGTGTGCACGGGCCAACCGAGGGCACGGGCTCCTCGGGCACTTGTTCCACAGGCCGTTCCGTTACCCTTCGATGCAGCTCCCGGACTGGGAAGCTGCCTATGGATAAATGATGCTTGCTACCTACTGCTACCTACTAGACCACGGCGATGGACGCCCAGACTAGGTAGCTACTGTAGGTGATCAATCCATCAACAAGGCTTCTTTTTACCCTTTCAGCAAAACGTCCGGAAGCAGAATCAACGCATGTTTCGGGCCCTGTCGGTGGAGCCCGCCCTCCGTCTCTAGGTTCCTTGCTTGTCCCTCAGACCCCTCTGCGGACGAACCCAAACGATGGCTCTGGTATGTGGTAGGACGCTGGCTGCAAGCTAGCTCCTTGCCACCTTTGTCCCCTTTGCATGCCATTTCCCCTAGAGATCAGGCTCGGCGATGTTATACCCGTGCCTCGCTCGCTCGCTCGTCTCATGCTCAACCTCTGCCTTTGCTCCTCTAGGAACAGCTACTGATCAGACTCGGATGGCTCCACGGCGCCCGGGCTGCTAGATCAGCCCTGGGACGTCCATGTCGCCCCCGCGTAAGCTCCCCGGGAGCTCCTAGCTCCCATTCCGGATGGTGGCGGCCAACTACACCACGGCGGCATTGAACAATGAATGAATCGAGTGGACCGCCTCCGTCCGTAGATGCATTGCAGCCTGCTACCTAGTTATTTGCATGACTCTCCCTCCTCGTGTTTGCTACACCATATCTTCGGCACTTGTCCTTCCAGCTCGCAGCTTGCTCTGCTGCTACTGCAGCTATCCACGATATGCACCATCCTCCAACCTGCACAGCACGGGCAGAATCTGCCGTGTTACTCTTCTCCTGGCCGTATCCCCCGCATCATGCCGCACGTCTTCACCTCTGCAAACATCATACCCTTTTTGAACTGATTTCTCTTGAGCCAACGATGCGCTACATACGTAATAGTTACATGGTTGGCCTCCTTGAACCCTCCACCCATCATTGGACGGAGCAGCTCCTGTCCCTCTAGAGCTGCTCGGGTATCGTTCCTGGCTGGCAATGATAAAGTACAAAAGTCCTCCCCCTGCTCATCTTCTCAATCACGCATCTCCAAGTCTTTCTCTCCCGTCATCCAGATGCGCTGCTCGGCATCCATCATCATCCCCTGCTCGGTAGCAAGTACAAGTATACAAGAAAAGACAACAAGTCAAGGTCGCCGCAATCGCAACCATAAACAAACCCCTCCCCCCAAGAAACAGACCCCTGCGCCAAAGAATAAAGCCGTCCGGTGCAAATGCATTCGTTTGATCCCCCCAAATCCAAGCTTGGCGCCAGCAACGCGGCCTCACGCTTGTGCCCGTGCCCGTGTGCCTGTCAAACGCCGGCTCCTTGCACGCCTTGCCTTTCCATCCTTCTTCCCAAAGCCCATATCCAGTATCCATCCACCTTGGGACGCGATCTGGGGCTTGAACTCCTTGTCTCGTACCCTTTGGTGTGTTGCAATAACATCAAATAATCCATCAGACATGCCTTTCAACAGACCAGAAATCCCCAGCTGATAGTTAGCAGCTGCGCATAGTTGGCCCTGCACCATAGGACCCGCCACTAGGCACGAGTCTAGGAGCTTGTCCAGCATATCCATGTCATGGCTCTCTGTGCCCTCCCAACAGCTCTTTGTGTTAATTTCCACGGTGCGGGGGGGTCTATCCAGACTCTGGAGAGTCGGCTCCATATCTCGTGACCCGGTAGCAAGACGTGAGTCCAAGAGTGCGTCCAACATCTCCATATCCTGACTCCCCGCACCCTCCCAGCATGTTTTTATATCAATATCAGGGCGGCCATTCGGGCTCTGCATAGTCGGTTCCATATCCTAGGACCCAACCGCAAGGCATGAGTCCAAGACTGCATCCAGCATATCCATATCCTGGTTCTCTGCGCCCTCCCACCATGTTTCTGTGTCAATGTCCATGGCGTCGGGGTGGCCGTTCGGGAGCTCGTACACTCTTCCGCCGTTCATGCCTGCAACATGGTTCTCTTGCGCGTAGCCTTCTGGACCCTGGTCGTGAATCCAGGTGTAGTCGTCCCAGTTCTCCAACTCGCCTTCTCGGTATCCATACAGAACTTGTGTCATGAGTACTGGGAACTGTGCCATTCCTGTATCGGCCATTTCCAAAGACAGGCGCAGGTCGGCCATGCCCAGAGGACCCCTCTCGCTCGCCGACTTGGACTCGATCGGGAGAAGCCCGCCCTTGTCCCGGGATATCTCGCCTCGCATGGCCGCGTCTTCTTCGTACTCGAGTTGTCGCTTATACTTCTGCGTCTGTATCCACGTCGTTCCAACGCCAAACCCGGCACTGCCAGAGTCGCCAGGTCCGTTGCTCCGTGTGCGACTGAACACCTGCGTCAAGATTTCCTTGATGAATGTCTCTACAGCAACCGACATAAACTGAGGAGCATCTCCAGTGTGCCCGCTGACAAGACCTGCCTCGTAACAAAATGGTAACATTCGGCCTGAGATCATACCGATATCGGGGAACTCGCCGGATTCGACCGCCAAGGGCTGGGCATATCGTTTTCGAATCTCGAGGTCAAAGTCTTGCGCCATCGTTAGGAGGCTCGTAGAATGCGCGCACATGTCCAGCACTTACTCATATTATTGATGACCCCTGCGCTAGGGGTGGCATCCATCACCATGGACGGTTTGCGATGGGTATCTGTAAAAACATGGGATATGCTCTCGTGAGGATCCCACTTGGCACATGTTAGCGGGTGCGACGAGGCGGGGAGGGATGCACAAACATCATTGTGAACCAAGTCCTTGATGCGCCGTCGGTCTCGCGCGGGCAGTTGCATAACATCTCCCTTCAGCCTGCGCTCGGCGGCATCGCCTGATACTGGTTTGCTCCCGGTAGTGGCCGCGGGCTTGTCGTTGGCGCTGACCCAGGGAGCCAGCCCTTGGTCGGGCATCTCACGGGTGACATTTCCGTAGATGGCCGCTATAAGGTTATTATGTAGATGTTCCTTGTCGCCTGGGCCCGCGAGGATGGGGTCGATCCGTTCCGAGTATTCGGCCTGGTTTAAGCGTCCTGGACGATGAGGTCAGTGTGCGCAACCGTAGATGCAATGCGCACGACACCTACCGGTCAAGAACTCGCTGGTGGAGGCCTTGTAAATGGGCCATTGTTCGTTGCCGATGGCGGCCTTGAGGGCGGCGTACGGGGCTTCGAGGTCAATTCGCGCAGGGATGATCTGGCTCGACTTCGCGATTTTGGGCGCCCCAGCGCCAGAGCCAGCGAGGGTCTTTGTCGAGAGGATAGGAGTCGAGAGGCTGACGGATGGGCGACTCAGAGCCGCGGGGTCGATGTCGGGCATCTTGACAGGAGACGAACAGGCGACGGCGGCGTCGCGTGCGGCAGTGTAGCGCGGCGCGACACGGAGAAAAGACGCATGAGTTGGATAGAACGAATGGCTGAAACTCTGCGATCACGGTGGAGGTATTAATTCGATGGGAAACGCATTCTGCGGTGTCTAAGTTGATGAAGCACCCTTTAACTGTTGACGTGAGGTAAAGGGTTGATGGTTGGAGTGTAGTCCTTTTTTTGCCGCGAGGCCTGACAGAGGCGGACATCAGAGCATGGCCGAGGTAGTGGATACATGACGGTGCACACAGATTAGCGCTCTTTCTCGAGTCACCGCTACTTTTTAGCTCCCGCACCCTCTCACCCAACAGCCTTGAACCACCACCAAACTCCCACTGCAGTCGCGTCTGGCGCGTCTGAACCAAGTCAACTCTATACTTCATAAATACACCACATTTGGCGAATCTGCCTGCGCAAGCCCAATTCTCCCTATTTTTGACTCTTTCGAGCTTCAGAAACCCATCCATACGCTCATTCCTCCCCTGCTCGTCCTAGGTCGCTTGCGACGATGCCGTCATGGCTCCCGACCGCATCACCAATGCAATCGATAGCTTGATAACCCACCTCGTCCCCAGCAACCCCGATGACACTGAAGAAGTCGCCCAGGAACGCCATGACACTTGCTTTGAAATTGTCAAATCCATCATAGACAGGTAATCCACTGCCTTGCCTATTAATCTTCTATCATCAACCGCTAACCATGTCCTCCACAGCCCGTCCTCCCCCGCTATCTCTTCCGATGTCAACCATGCCTCTGACCTCATAAAGCGAAAGCTCATCCAGAGCAATCCCACCCAAGCCCTGCGATTCTCAAACCTCTACACCCGTCTGCTCTCTCTACCCGTGCTTGAGCACAAGTGGGCCATCCTCTACCTACTCTACCAACTGGCCGATTCCCCAGACCCCAGCGAGCCCCTCCCGCTGAGCCCTGTGAAGCCGTCGGCGCCCAACTACCGAGACGCCATAAACCGTGATGCTATAAAACGCCAGGGCCGGGAGCGTGCTACCAAGACGTCTAGGCAAGAGGAGGAGCAGTTCAAGGAGGCGTTCCAACCTGAAGGACTCAAGAAGCTTCCGCCAAAAGAGCCCAAAAAGTCGGGCAAAGATGGAGACCCACGGCCCGAAGCGCCCAAGAGAGATGTCTCTCTCAAGTCGACGTTACTGGCAAGCAACTATTCAGAGATCGAGCCTCCGGAATCGGTCATTCTCAGAGACCTTCCCTTTACGCTACAAGGCCTGTCTTCTACAACATTACCGTTTCCCAAATCAGACACCATAAGGTTGCCTCCAACTCTGCCTTTACCAATCGTCTCTCTGCTCCACACCTTGGCGGAGCCCTCGCTACTATATCGCGGTCTCGACGGCTTCTGCAAGACTCCTGCCAAGGGGCTTCTTGGTCAGAGCTTGAGAGCAGCCATTGGCAGTGAGCTCAAGTCATATCTCAGCTTGATCGCGACGCTGGAAGGGCAGATTCGAAGAGCTTTGGCCTCGCTGGATGAGGAAGCGCCACGGGCAGGCATCGGAAAAGCGGGTGTGACACTGAAAAGATGTGTGGTCTGGACTCGCGAGGCAACCATGGGACTCAGGCTGATGAGCCTCATCGCTGAGGAATCCGAAAAGAAGAAGGGAGGTCAGCTCGTCTCGCTTATTCATAGCTTCTCGTCTTCCCATGGGGACCCTGTCGTGGCTGCTTTTGCAGAGCGGCTCCTGGGGAGCTTCACGCGGCCGTTTTACGACATCCTGCGCCATTGGATATACGACGGCGAACTATCAGATCCGTTTCAAGAATTCTTTGTCAGGGAACAGGCCGCCAACAAGGACCCTTCAAAGGCCAAGGGGGCGGGCAACGTCTGGGAGGACAAGTACGAGATCGCAACCGACATGATTCCGAGCATCATCACCCAGGATTTTGCCCAAAAGGTGTTTCTGATCGGCAAGTCGCTCAACTTTATCCGGCACAGCTGCGGCGATGCAATGTGGGTTGAGGATTACTCCAAGGCAGCCTCCAAAGAGCTCCGGTATGGTGACACGGCCACGCTGGAGGCATGGATCGATGAGGCCTACAAGACGACCATGAAGCGGCTCATTGACTTGATGGCCAACAAGTTCCACCTATTTGAACATCTGCAGGCGCTGAAGAACTACATTCTCCTGGGACAGGGAGACTTCATCGCCCTCCTGATGGAGTCCCTGGCTGCCAACCTGGATCGTCCTGCTGGGGCACAGTACAGACATACGCTGACGGCGCAGTTGGAGCACGCCATTCGAGGCTCAAATGCTCAGTACGATTCGCCCGAGGTGCTACGGCGCCTAGATGCGCGGATGCTTCAACTGTCACACGGTGATATCGGATGGGATTGCTTCACGCTCGAGTACAAGATCGATGCCCCTGTTGATGTCGTTGTGACCGAGTGGGGCAACCGGCAGTATCTCAAGGTCTTCAACTTTCTCTGGCGCATCAAGCGTGTGGAGTTTGCTCTGCTGTCAACCTGGCGCAAGTGCATGACAGGCTCCCGTGGCGTGCTCCAGAACCCAGACCCTGCCGTCGCTCAGGCGTGGAAGTCGACACGTGGAGTTCTCGCCGAGATGATTCACTTTGTTGGTCAGCTACAGTACTACATCCTATTTGAGGTTATCGAATCCTCGTGGGGAGAACTGCAGAAGCGCATCCAGAAGGAGGACTGCACTCTGGACGACCTTATCAAGGCGCACACACGCTATCTCAACGACATCACTCACAAGGGTCTGCTTGGCGCCAAGAGACGAACGCACAGCGCGGACGAGGATGACCGCACAACCTACATGATGCAGCTCGGAGAGATCCTTCGGTTCATGCTCAGTTACCGAGACTCGGTTGACGGGCTCTACAGCTGGAGCGTGTCGGACTTCACGCGGCGACAAGAGGCTGATGTGCGGAGCACCACACGGTTCAACGACGAGCAGGACGACGCTCCAACAGCAGGCTCGGGGGCTGTAACGTCCGAGTTTCCCGTCCTGCAGGAGCGGCTGCGGCATCTGGGCGTATCGTTCAGGACCCGCCTGCAGATCCTGCTCGGCGATCTCGCGTACCAGCCAGACGTGGACATGCGGTTCCTGGGTGTTGCCATGAACTTCAACGACGTGTACCAGCCTACGAGGAGGAAGACCAAGGTTGTGGGTTCCTCGACGGCGACGCGCAGTGCATCAGCGTCGAGGGGTTGAGAGGGGAGGGGGTTCCTGTTTGGGGTGTGAGCGAGCGAACGCTGGGCGTTGCTCGACGAGTTGGGTTGGAGAATCGCCGAGTGCATAGCGATGGGTATCATGCTTGTTTGCGGGAATCCGGAGTTAATACACATGTTCTTTGGCGCAAGTCTGACAATGCCCTTTGGATCCATGTGATGGTTTGGTGGGTTCGACTGAGCTCCTGGGGCTTGTCACCTTGGTGAACAAGAGGCCGTGCTAGTCTGGTTCTCGGGACAGGCATCAATCTTGGTGTTGCTATTATGGGACCTTTGAGGCCCAACCTTGTGCATGATAAAGTCGCCAACTGGCGACCAAGAGCGTGGTCTCGGGTAATCCCCGTCGCATTTGAGGTTCTTGGTGATAGTCCAGGGTAATCAGATAAGTCGTAAGTCAAGAGCGCCTTGTTGCCACCTCACCCAATGTTAGGGGAGGTGATATCTGACTCGTCAACTTGAAATTGGTGTTCTGAGGGTCTATGAGAGCCCCAATGTCGCATCATGCCATGCCACGTGCTGGGGTATCAACTGACGAGGTCATGAGGTAACCATAAAGGCAAAGTTGGAAGAGTCGTGTACGAATAGAACAAGTTGGAGGTAGGCATTGGACCCTGAGTGAATACAGGGTAACTCGCATCCTAGTACACCCATCTTAGTCCCCTATGACATGAAAATAACCTCGCTAGCCGCTCGTGGAGTTTCCCCGTGTAATGGCTTGGCTAGGGAAAGAAGCCCCATGGGGCAGGAGGGTTCGATAGTCGAACACAAGTTGGTGGCCTCGAGATAACGCGTTGCTCAAGATAACCAACCTTCAACTCAGAATTCCGGTTGAACTAGGCCGCCCCCTTGTCAACGCACGGCGTTATCAACCCCAGCGGCTAGGGAAAAGAGATAAGCCCGTTTGCTTTTCCGTGTCGGGGGCCACCCCCCAACTGTCTTAACCCCATCAAGCAGGTAGTGAAGGAGGGGATAAGAGCTGTACCGGAGGGTATTGTCTCGACAACTGAGTCAAACAGTGGGATCGGCCAACGGGTCCTTGTGAAAAGGGCGAGCTGCTGATCTGCCATTTGCCTGGATACGGCTGTAGTCTGATACTGGACTGCGTACACTGAGATGGCTCGTGTCACTCACTACTAGGGAATTCCCCGGCAGAGGAGCAACGGAAACGCTCCAGTAACGTTCGAGACGCCATGGTCAACAACGGAAACTCAAATGGCATGCATGACATCCCGACCCTAGGCACAGCGCGTATCAAGGATATGTCGAAAGTGCTTGGAGGATCGGCCTGTAAGGTCTTACACAGTAGATCCAGGAGGAAGTGGTAAGTAAGCGCAACTTGATCGACCAACTTCAGTGTATCCAAGACACAGAGCTCACCGACCCTCAACAACCGGGACGCCCTCGATAAACACACCAAGATGTGCAGAATGGCTGCCACCACGGACTGCCGAAACGGCTCGCTACGCACGATGATCTGGGGTAATAATCAGGGAGCAGCAACCCCGGCGGCGTGGCGTCCCCGAGTGCAGGAAAAAAAGCTGGAGCCGTGCATGAGATGAGAATCGCGTCTCAGTCCGCGAAAGATCGACAGGGCAAACTTGCAGACCGCTACGGGTATTTGCCGACAAGGTCCCCATCCTTCCACATATCCAATGTCGACGGTCCAGCCAGAAAGCACGAGGTTGCTTGGTGTTCCAGAATGCTCCTCTCAAGCAGGTACGCGTTCCGCCCCAGCGAGTACAGGCCAAATATGTTGTGATCGCCGGACAGGTTGGGGCTTGCTACGTGGCAGCTTCATTGTATGCCTCGTGTAGAGTAGAGGCCGCAATGCCCGAGGTTGATGAGTCCGAGGCAAAACAACTGAGCGTCGGGCAAGCCCGCCCTACTTCTGGCAGCTGCTGACGATGGATGGATTCGACCTGTCAACCCTGCCGCGTGTACGAACCTGAAGCAAGCTCAGGGTCCAATTTAACTCGGACTGCATCCGGGGTGTGATGCAAGCTCTTGGCCGTCTTGTCGATTCTCAGCATAACCATCGATTGTCATTTCTTATCCGTACCGTCGCCTCGTGCCTGTGTCCCTGGGTGCACCCTGACTCGTCATGCTGTATCGCCCTCCCCCACACAACTGCTGTTCAGGTAGCTTCACGAACGAATCCGTCTGGTCATGCTGATCAAATCTCCTTCGTCGCCTTACCTGTCCATTGGCAGTTAAGTGCTTGCTGTCCTTCCTTGTTCGACAGTACCAGTACCAGGGGGTGGCTAGTTTAGGCGCAATAGGGCCGGAATCCAGGAACGCGGACGCGGCGTCCCGCCATGATCCATGGCCCGTCCGTCTCCGCACTCCCACTCACTCACTCACTCCCTTTCTCTCTGGCTTTATCCCCACACGATATTCCCATCTTCCGCCGCCCCACACGCCTCTCCAGCCCAGCTGTCGGAACCGGGCAACTCAACAGGGGCACCTGGGGGCCGCCGAAGCGCTAGAACGCTGAAGAAGGACGAGGGGCTGCAGTGACTGTGGGGATCATGTTCCCTAACGCTCTTTGCTGAACAAGAGTCAGGGACAGTGGACACCAAGCATGGCCCCCATGTCTGCGCCCGGCGCTGCGTCTTTGATCTGGCACCGGGGAAAAGGCGGGAGCTCAAGGCATTGGATTAACCTCGTGCTTCTCAGGACGAAAGGTAGCAGGGGGTGCGGCCAAGCCAGCATTGGAAACAAGGGATGAAGAGAGAGAGAGAGAAATGGCGACGTGAGCCAGAAGAAACGGTGAAACGGCCGCGTGCCAACAGCATCCGCGGGCGGCTGTTTATGTCCTTTGCCAGGATTGTATGGCTTGCTCTTCTGTCGCCACTCTGCCGTGTTGTTTACTGCTGGTATTTATTGATTGCTTGCTGCAGTGTGAGATCGGACATCCATCGCTGGTTAGCTGGGTGGCCTAGATGCGGTGACATGGGCTCGACCCTGCAACTGCGTGACCAGCGCCTTGCGCGGGTTGACATTGGGGGTATCCTGATGCTGATAATCAGGCGTCTTCGAGGCCTTCATCTTTGACCGGTCTTCTGCCAAGCCCAGCATGTGCATTCTCACCAAATGGATTGCTCAACGTGGGGGAATATACTGTACCCGACCCATCTCGTCATGGTCAGCCATGGTGTCGCAACAGAGTATCCGCACCGATGAGTCTTGTGTGACATACACGTCTTCAACCAAGCAAGCCTCTTCAGACATCGGAGTATGAAGACCGGTCTTTCGCTCCACCTCTAGACTCGATTGTCCGGCTTCCGGCGGGCGGCAGCATTGCGAGACTGCCTGAACTGAGCATCGTATCAAAGCACCCATACATCTCGCGCCGTCCCATCCGTCTCTGCCATGCCATGCCGGCCACTCGCTGTTGTTGAGAATCTGCCAGCTCGTCTGTCGGTGAGCAACACGGCCAGAAAGCGTGGGATGTCCAGAAGATGCCACCCAGAGGGACTATGCTGCCATCGTCATTATTACTGACGGATACCCTGAGAGCCCTGGAGTCCCACCCAAGCTTCCTCGGAGACTCGGGTGCGCGCCGTGTCTGTCCCCTTTGGACTTCCGCCCGGACCGCTCGCAATGGCCCCCGGCATAAATTTCCCAACCCCTGGTCTCATCTCGCCTTTGTCAAGTTTCCAGAAGAAAACACTGGGGAACATGCGGCACCACCGAGTTAAGTTCAGATAAGAAGAGTACTTTGGCTTCTGGTACCCCTTTCCTTAGATCCGCTTCTTGGGTGGAGGTAGGCCGTAGGTTGAGTGTGGGAGAGGCCGCTTGATGTGCGCTGGGTATCCTGGACCTCGGACAAAATTTCCCCTTGTTCCGCCGTTTTGAAGCTGCGTCGTTGTTGCATCTTTTGCCGTTGGATGTGCGTGCTCTCGATCTGGATTTGCACTGACTCACTGGCGTATCTGCCTCCCTGATTTGGCAGAGCAAGCCGCCATCCTGCCTGTTACACAAGCATTCCTGTATGTGATTCACAATATGTGAGTATGCAAGGGGGGCATATAGCTGGCGAGAACAAAACAGGCAGCAGATATTGTGTCGTTTCCCTCCCAGCAACCTCGCACAGCAGAAAGCCTTCGTACCGGTCCAGTCACCCTGCTCACTCCCTGGGCCGTACATATGTCGATTGACCCGAGGGTTTCATGGCGGGTAAGATTGAGGTCGGTTTAACCTGTGGCTTGACCGATGCGTGAGCCAACAGTATGTACAGGTCCCATCAGTCCCATACTCGGGCCAAACATAGTTGGAGTTAGATGAGAAACCCAAGATAAGAGCCCAATGAAGACTGCTTAGGCGAACTTGGCCCTGAGGTAATCAGGCCATCACGATGGAGTAGAGTCGATTTCAACGGAGACAAGTGCCGAAAGCTTCCTTGTGTGAGAAAAATTTCTTCCAGGTTGCTTTTTGGGTTGCGCTCAAGTTTCATTGTTGCGTAACCATACTCATGAGAATCCTGAGTGGTTGCTTTTTCCACCGTCCGTCTTCTCCGGCTTGAAGCCGTCACCCTTGACGATGCGGCGGCATTGGACGGACAACGGCTTGAGGTCCCACGAGCTAGCTTTGAATCCGATGGGAGCGCATTAACTCGGGCAGAGTTTTAGGCCCTGTTAACCGAGTTTCCAGAAGGCATCAGGAAAAGGAAAACGACTCCATTGTGCACCCATGGCACTCTTGACCCATTTTAACCGGCAACCCATGTTTGCTCGGAATCAAGGCCTTGGTGCGGCTGGTCCCCCACGCCCTCGGTTCTTTGCTTGGGAACTTCGTGTGCTTGTGCTCTGTTCCCTCTGCTGCCCACTTGTCCTCCATAGTTCAGAGCCTCGTGGCCGAGCTCGTGCTTGCAATGGTGCTTCTCACTGGCAGTGCTGGCTGACGTCTTTCTCCATCCGTATTTTGTGCGTCTCCTAGTGCCCAACGTGCTCGCCAGCTGCCCTGAGCTTCGATATCATTTCTCGACCGTCAGTAGTAAGGTAAGTATGGCGCTGGGCTTGCCCATAGTGCTCCGGCCCAACAAGCTTGGTATTTCCCCTCCCCTCTTTCCCCCTTCGTCACCCAATATTGCTTGCTATCTTTTCTTTTCCCGAATATCTGACGACGTGTCAGAAGCGCGGTGCTTCTTCGGGAGGGAGCTGAGCTGCGCAATCACTCGATGGTCGATTTTTCCTTCCAATGATATTGGGGTGATGCAGCGAGTTTGCAGGTTAAGCAGCTATTGGTGGTGGACCTGGACGGTACATACCCCGGAACGCTGCTGTTGGGCTGGCTTTCTGACGGGAATGGACGTGCCTTGGTTTGGTTGCAGGCTTATCGAGAATGCGGCCCTAGAGCAAGGGACAGGACGCTCTGCAGCTTCTTCGCAATCTCGTCGCGGCACGCCGTGGGCCTCTGCAGCTCATGGTCAGACACATATAGAGAATGGGCACTTTGGTCTCTGATCCACGGGAGCCATCCCGATCAAGGTGCCGAGCTCTACTCCGTACATACCCTGACGACCGACGCCAGACAAGGCTCCTTGTCCAACTTGGCCCGCGGGAGTCCCGGGGGTGAGGAAATCGTGGGAGTGCAGCCGGGGGGGTGCAGTCTCGCTGCATACCTGGGCCGGGTGAGTGTCCGCAGTACTCCGTAGTGTGTGTACAGAGTATGGCTGCGACAGGTACCTGCGCTGCTAGTACCGTACCAGAGCCAAGAGGTGCCTCCCGCCCTGCCCTGTTCCCCAGGTTTTTTCGCTTCCGAGGCCCTTGCTCTGAGTCGTTGCAGGTCGCCGTCTCACAGCGCCGCGACCGCCGGCTTACCAGCCCAGAGCCGACCAGGCAGGCAGGCCATCCCATCCCATCCCATCCACAAGCACACGCAAATCGGCTCGCCCTGTCAATGCCGCTGGCGTTGGCGTTGGCGTTGGCGTTGTCACTGGCATTGGCATTGGCCTTTCTTTTCGTGGGGCCCGTCGTCGTTGTGGTCGCCCTTGTTTGCCCCATCTTGGGACTGGCACTGGCTCGTTCAGGTCCAGGTTGGGCTGTCTCTTCCGAGTGAGACGGGAGAGGGGAGACGATGGGACTGGACTCATCTCATCTCCCTCCGGCTCCTTCCCTTTAAATAAGCTATAACCATCCTCCTCCCTTTGATCCTGCCTTCCCTCCCTCCTTCCCTTTTCCCCGGACTCTATCTTCATCTCTTCACAAACGCTCCTGCCTTAAGATATTAATCCTGCTTGGTCTTGATTGCCCTTTACATCATCTTCCAAGTCTTCGATCGTTATCAAACCCCACCCAAGCAAGCTTCATCTGAACATTCGCCCTCCACTTCCAGCACAAAATCCTCACTGTCCATACTTGTCTCGCTACGATCTTTCTAATCACCGACTCGGCTCGAGCAACACAAAAGGAATACCTCTTTTCGACAGACCTCTGCTCTTCTCCACCGTCGTGCCGTCGTATCTGCCGACATATCCGATCCCCAACGCTTATCACCAAGGCACCACTACGGGGCTAGTCTCCATCTCATACCCACAGTTTACGCAAGCCGTTCTATTCTGGTATGTCGTCTGTAGCTTATAAGATCCTCACTTCACCTAGAGAAAGAACTGTTCTGACAATCTCTATTTGCAGATTTCATCATTCATCAAAATGCCTGGCTCTCACTCTTCTTCGATTCAGTCCTCCCCTCGGAGCATGAGACTGGTTACTTCCCAGGATCTCTTCACCAGCATCAACGCCACCCTCACCTCCAAGGACAACCGCCCCTCAACTCCTGTTCACCACATCCAGGAGGACGACTACACTGTTCCCGCGCCTCCCCCGCCCAGCCCTGTCAGCTTCAGGCCTGAGCATTGGCCCACGTCAATCCGCCGCTGAGATGCAAGTCTCACGGACCGGGGCGTCACACAGCATTGGCGGCGCCTTGTTCCCCCAATGCACCCCACACGTATCAAGTTGCTGGGGGCTGGGAAGTAATGGATCCATGCTTGTCTTCTTGTACAGTTGGCGTTTGACATTGCGATATCACGTTTGAGCGGTCTGGAGTCTGGGTCAGCGCAAAGCTGCTAATGGTCGTATGGAGGATTGTGCTTTTGTAATGCAGGTCTTCATGATAGGGGGCTGCACATTTCGGACAAGGGCGCACAGGTTCGGCACGGGGAACACGCAAAAGTTTCTAGGGTTGGTTCTCATATGGTCTCTTTCAGGAGACAAGGACGAGGTGTTTGTGTGTTTGTTGTAGCCTTTACAGTTATGGGAAGGTGGCTTTCCACCAAGACAGTGAATAACAGTCGCCAAGACACGTGTGTACTCTATGATCGATGGAATACGATGTCTTTGGGAGCTGGTGATGAATGACATACGTTCATTGGCACACTTGCGAAAGAAAATTACCCAGTTGTGCGTCCCAGCCAAGGCCGCGAGCGGTCTGTCTGGAATTGAGGTGCCCTAATGTGGTACCTCTGCATCGTTGTGCTGGGTTTGCAGTATACTTGGGGTCAAGTACACCAAGGGCTGCAAACATGTTGCAGCTATCAAAGCCAAATGCCATGCCATTCGGGAAGCACGGATAGTCGTTTGATACCCATTGATTTGTCTTGTGTGCCCTGGGCACAGACGGTCAGACCGCCATTCGAGCTATTCTTCAGCTGAGTGGGCGAAATATTGGACATGAGGGGGGGGGGGAATGGTGGTGAGCCAACCCACAAACAACACCATGTCCCAGCTATTGGGCGTGTTTCTGATGAGTCAATGAGACATCATCCAGCGAGAGGCTCAAAGTCATCATATCAGGCACAGGCAACGGGAGCCGAGGTGTGTAGCACAGCATGGCACGACCCAAAGTCTCGACAAACGCTGTGAATGGTGGTGCTGACAGTCACGACGTATCAGGACTGTCCATGGGGAAAATTCTGCGCAAGCTGAACTCCCAAGGTTTCCCCGGATGAGCGGCTTTGCAGCCGCGGGACAGGAAAACGTTTCTTACAGCCCCAGGATCGAAGGGAAGCTTGTTTACCAGCTGGCCGGGCTGGATGGATGAGCTCCCGCAAACTATCGCCTGTTCTAGCTGGGGCCACCCCGCAAGCCACCTTCACAATCGTAACCGCATCAGTCCGGGGAAAGCCAAGCCACCTGAAAGGGAAAGACAAATGCAGCGGCCGCACTGCGACGCTGGCGAATTCGGTTAAAGCTGGAGTGACGTGGAGATGAGGTGAGTTTAGCTCGAGCCTCCCTCGTCGGGAGGAGGGAGGGGAGAGAGAGGTAGGAAACAAGGTACAGCGGACATGTACCCGCATGCTGTCGCGTGGCCGAGCTTGGCTTGTGCGCCGCGTTCTGGAGGGTCACTTTACGCGTCCACAACACGCCGACACGGATTGAGACGCGTCTGGGCGCGTCTTGGGTCCCGCTTAGAACTTCACGCTTCACGTTCCCCTTGGCGACGGCGCACATGCCTGCTCTTCTTTGCGGGCCCATGGCTCTTGCCCATGGCTTCCACTTTCCAAGACATCACTTTGGTATTTTCATTGCGATCCATTGCGCCTTCTGCCTCATCTGCGTCTACTTCTTTCTTCGATTCTGCTCGCATCTTTCCGTTTGTGTAAACAACCCAACCACTCCTTCCACTCTTCTCTTTCTAAACTACCACGGCCTTGCACCTTCCGCGTGCTTGAGATATCTTTTCACCGTCACCCCTCACGACTGCTCCTACCCTATCCACAAGAAAAGCTTTCAAGATGCCTCGACCGGCCAGGCGCAACCAAGCTGCGCCTGCTACCACCCAGTCCATCAGCAGCTTCACTCGAATCTCCAAAGGTCACCTTAGCGATGCCGCCATCAAGAAGGTCGTCACCGATACCAAGTCGACCACAGTCACAAGGAAACGAAAGGCCGCCGTCGAAGAGGATCCCCACCCCAAAGCTACAGCGCGGACATTTTCGTTCCCCCCTAGCAGCGACGATGAGCTTTCTACACCCAAGAAGCGCACTTGCCGGCGCCAGGAGCCCGTCCTCAACCAGCCCACCAAGAGTGTCGTCGTTGCCAAGGGCAAGCGGGTAGCAAGGACGACGCCTTCGAGAGCTGAAGCTGCTCACAAGCCAAGCAACTCAACCATCATTTCCAAGACGAGGCTGCAAGGGAAGACGGTGCAAACAAAGCTTGATGGTGTTTTCAAGAAGTTGAGCAAGCCCGGAGACAATGGCCTCCCTCCCCACCTGGCCGAGATGGTCGACCTTCACAAAGCCTTCGTCAGGACCATCATGATCCAATTCGCCCACAACGGGAGCAATTCGCCAATCGATGTCCGTACTGTTGCTCCCCACATCGCACAGGCCTGGGGCAAGAGACAAGTCACGATGGAGGACATCCGGCGATGCATTGCCATTGAGACCTCAGCCCAGAACAAGACTGTGTCGCCTTTTATTATTTCCGACTATGGTCGCAACAAGATCTGCATCGAGCTCGCCTCTCACGATAACAACCCGATTAATGAAGAGCGACTGCTCAAGCAGTTTGAGACGAACCTTCGATCGCTGTGCACCGAGCGATCCGCTGACGACATGGATGTCGACCTTCCACTAGACAGCCTCTCGCTCAACGACCTTCCCCAGGTGGCCATCACGAATATGGGCACTGGGGCCAGGGCAAACACTCTCCTGAGCAAGGGACAACGCGCGCTGTCAGAGCTCAAGAGCGGCATCGCCGCCAAGCAGCAGGAGAAGGAGGCCAAACAAGTTGCGGTTTCCAACAACCCCCTTCTCAACCCTGATGGTACTAAGATGAGCCTTCTCGACCGACTTCGACTGAAGCAGCTCGCCAAGGCTAATGAGCCACTACCACCTTCTGGCCCTGAGCTCCAGCGACGCGCAGCCCTCAACCGCGTCGTGGATATAGCGGCCACCATCTCCATGCTCAGTCTCTCGAATCCCATGTCCCTGCCACGCCAGGCTTTTACAATGGCTGTTATTCTCGAGAAGCTGAAGGATTCGCTTCGCATGCCTGTGTCCAGGGAGGAGGGTGCAGCTTGTGTCCGGCTCATCGCTGGCGAGGTGGCTCCCGAGTGGCTCCGTATCGTCACTATTGGAGGCAGAGAAAACGTTGTGGTGCAACGGCACAGCCAACCGGTGGATCGAGTCATTCAGGAACGGGTGCAGAAGCTACTGGGTTGAGAAAGACCGATTTAAAGGCGGTCGAATCATGTGTTTATCTGAGAATACCCCCGTGGAGGATGGATCTGCTTTGTTGCACATCACTGAAGGAGTTTAGAACTGCGATTCCCTGATTCGGGATATGGACATGGATAGGTAGGCATGGCATCGCATTGAGGTGCATCTTGACACGCATTGGATGGAGTTGGCGTTGCGGCATACCATATTGTTTTTAGTCTGCGCTGAGCATTCGCATTCGCATTCACACTCGTGTATAGAGAGGGAGATCCATGATAGGAGAAGGGAAAAAAATCGAATACATGTTTGATCAATTTCGGTTCCCATACGAAATGTTGCATCGATCATGGGCATTCCGCCTATCGGCTTGTGTACTCATGCACCGAGCTGTCTGATTGATAGTCGGTCGCCGCCCCGGAAAAGAGTGGAGACTCGGGTATTGAAACTATCGGCCGACGGAAGCAAGGTTCCGCGCCGGCGGACCGCGGCCTCCACCGACGAGCCGGAAACCTTGCGCTTTTCCGCACAGCATGTGTGATTTTGGAGCCAATACAGGACCGATTGCATTCTTTCAGTCGCGAGCATTCCCTGGATATGAATCTCGTATAGAAACAGCGTGTTTGCAGGCATTTCGCCTCCCCCGGACTCCGGATGTCGGCGACCGGGTGTGGCGCGGATCTGTGCAAGAGGAACCGAACCCAAGTGGATAAGTTATCCAGTTGGATGTGGATCTCGTGTGCTCGACCACCTGTGATTGATCAATGGGGAAGGGGTGAAAAATGCTGGGGGGTTAAAGGAGGGCGCGGATGAAGGATTCATAAGGGCCTGGGGTTCGCATGCGTGTGGGGGGTGGGTGTGATGGATGGGCTTGATTTCTTTGCTTACCGACGGTTTGCAAAGTCTTTCAAGAGTTGGCAGAGAATTATCCCAACTTTCCTGAGTTTGAGATGTCCTACATGACTTGCTAGAGCCTGGTTCTGTCTTGCGACATCTTGGGTCTAAGACCCAATCCTCCATCCAGAGAGAACTTAGCATACTTCCCAACAGGATATCGACATCATGAGGGCACCGGACGAGGAATCATCAAGCAGCCGCGGGCGGTCATCATCTTCGGATACAGATGTCGAGTCGCAGCGCATCACTTACGCCGCAACCTCCGGGGACATCCACCACGCAACCTCTCACATTTCGGGCCACGATGCCTTCGAGCCGGACCAGGCTGGTGCTCCAGATAGCCAGCTGCCGTACCACGAGGCAGGCGATGAGATATTCGACCGGCTATCGCGGACGCGCAAGGCGGCCATCGTAGCGGTGTTGTCGTTTGGGGCGTTTCTATCACCGATATCGAGTACGTCGGTGCTGGCGGCCACACCAGAGGTTGCCAAAGACTATGGCACCACCGGCAGTATCATCAACGTGAGCAATGCCGCATACATGGTTGTTATGGCATTGTCTCCTCTTGTCTGGGGGCCGATGAGCCAGGTGTTTGGAAGACGAGTTGTGAGTGCCCATCTTTTAATTCTTCTTTGATAGGACCTTGGACATATGCTGATATCGCATATAGGTATCTCTGGCTTCGTCCTCAATGTTCTTTCTGCTGAGTCTCGCAACTGCACTGGCACCCAATTTGGCCTCGTTCATCGTCTTCCGAGCCGCTTCGGCCTTTGGTGGAACGGCCTTTATTCTCATCGGGCCTGCGTGTGTCGGGTAAGTGTCTTGTGTGTTTCTTTCTATCAATTGCCCCATCAAGGATCTATCTTGGTCAGTCTTGGACAAGTATCGTATAAGTGTAGAGCACCATGACTCCTCAAAAACATATGGGACCTATATCCTAATTGCTTCCATATGCTGATGGTTTATCGATTTGGATACTCTCCTTCGTAACCATAAACAATTAAGAAAGAACTGACACCCGAACAGTGACATCTATCGCCCAACAGAACGTGGGACAGCCATGGGTTGGTTCCTGACCGGCACACTGGTCGGGCCTGCTTTTGGTCCTTTCCTGGGTGGTATCATTGTGACATATTCGTCATGGAGAACCATCTTCTGGCTACAGGCAGCGCTAGCTGGTGCTGGAGTTCTTGGAGTGTATTTTGTCGTACCAGAGACAGCCCACCACTTGAAGATTAACGACCTGGAGTCGTTCTCCCGAAAGGAAAAGACTTACGCGATCCTTAGCATGACCAGCCCGATGAGAGTCCTGCGGCTCTTTAGGTACTTGAACATTGCACTGGTGGCAGTGGGCAGCGCGTCCTTGACATGGAACATGTACAGTCTCCTGACCCCGATCCGATACGTCCTGAATCCGCGGTTCAACTTGGAATCGCCGCTGGTGTCAGGCTTGTTCTACCTGGCACCTGGATTCGGATACCTGCTGGGCACGCTTGTCGGTGGTCGTTGGGCCGACTACACCGTGAAGCAGTGGATCGAGAAGCGAGGTGTCCGGACACCGGAGGACCGACTTCGGTCCACGCTGCCCTTCATGGGCGTGATTATTCCTGGAAGCATGTTGGTGTACGGCTGGACCGTGGACCAGGAAGTTGGGGGCATCCCTGTGCCTGTGATCGCCATGTTTGTGCAGGGTGTTGCGCAGATGTTCTGCTTCCCCTCCTACAACACGTACTGCATCGACGTGATGCCGGGGCAAGGGGCAGAGGTGGCAGCAACCAATTTCTTCATGAGATACCTGATCGGTTGCGTGGCGTCGGCTGTGGTCCTGCCAGCGGTTGAGCGCATTGGCGTCGGATGGTTCTCAACCATCACGGCCGCGTACTTGGTTGCTTCAGCTCTGGCCACAATGGCTGCGATCCGATGGGGGAAGGGATGGCGAGAGAGCATGCAGGCCAAGCTCGAGGGTCGAAGGGAGCAGAAAAAGGCCGAGGGAGGAGAGCACCATGACGGCCAAGGCAAGGGCGTTGAGGCAGTGCAGGAAGAGCTGGGATTGGACAGCCAAGAAAAGGCCCGTCAAATAAAGGAGACCGAGACACTGGCTGTGAGGTAGTTTAGAGAGGGAGAGGGGCGATGTTGTTCTCTGGTGACGCCCTGGTGCAGTATAATTGGCCGAACGAGTATATACCGAATGAGACAAGCAGTCGAACATGGCATCAGCATTGGAATGCGAAACTCTTGGAGTGTGTCCATGTGCCCTCGAGAGCGGAAGAAGATCGTGTGAGATGTGCCCTTCAAGTAGCAAATGCCTGATTTACAACTGTTCGGGCTTCCTCTGGGAACTCGGTACCATCTCAGGACGGGATGCAAGTGCAAGTGCCACACTCTTTTTTGACACCGACTGTGTCAGGGAGAGCAAGAACAAAGGCTGAGATTGTGAGACAAGATCAGGTAAACGGAGATGCTACGTGGTACGCAATATTGAACGCCGTCCACGGACTCGGGCTGACACTCCGATGTGTGTCGTTGTCTGACTGTTGCATTCAGCCTCGAATCTCTCTTACTCAGAGTGGGAGAACTCTTGGCTCCAGCTCTGGAGTATTGTGGCCTGTGGCTAGTGATGACGCTGCTGACACCACCATGCAATGCCGCTGGTGCCGCGCGTGGAGCGTCTCGATCGGCCGCCAGAAGTGGGCTGCCGGTAGAAGGCGAACTGTGGCGTTGCTAAATAAAGGCGGTGCGAGAGAGGTAAACGCCTGTTGCAGGCGATAGAGAGCGGCCGACTTGAGAGTGAATGCATGGGCAAGCATCAAACAGGACCATGTCCGCTCTCTCATCTCATATAACCATACGGGATGGATGTGTGGGCGTCAAGCATCGATCCGCGGCTCCAGTCAGTCAGTGTCACATTGTGGTGCTATACGATAGGGCACGGCGGAGCTGGGGACAGATTTGGGGAATCCGGGCCGGGAATCTCGAGGGGGTGAGATGAAGATTCCTGGGCTCAAAGGTCGAAACAAGATGAAATGCTTCGCGTTGTGGCATGGGAGGCATGCAGGGCTACCAGGTCCGACGTGGTGAGTGGTGGACACGAGCATTGGCGTCACGGCGAGACCCGCTTGTTCAAAATGA
This sequence comes from Fusarium protoensiforme, assembly GCA_011320165.1. Classification (NCBI taxonomy): domain Eukaryota; kingdom Fungi; phylum Ascomycota; class Sordariomycetes; order Hypocreales; family Nectriaceae; genus Fusarium; species Fusarium protoensiforme. The sequence continues at coordinate 27,468 of JAANQP010000427.1, read as the reverse complement.
TTCTGGAGCTATCCCACGAGATGGAGATTACTCTCGCAAAAGCCCAGCCAAATGGCGCCGCCCGCAGGTTCCGTCTAGCTTCGATATGCATGTGCTGGATGTGTGTGTGAATGGATGGACCCAAGGGACCTGGCCTGCTGGGTCAGGAGATGAATGAGACCCATCCGCCCTCAGGTATGGCGAGAAACTTGGAACAACAAGGCGCCCTGGTCCCGGGGAGAGAGAGCAAACATCGTCGACAACAAGCTTCTCATCGCCGCGCCGCCGGTAGTGAATGTGGGAGACGTTCCGATGAGATGCTCGTCAAGGATCACCTCTTGGCCACCGGTTTTGCCAGCAGAATCGCCGGCGACACGTTACACGGCCGAAACACGACCACGGGGACCATGACGTGGAACGGCCTGGCCGCCGCCGGGTGTCGTTTGAAAGAGGCGTGTTGAGGGTCTCTCTCTACCCGAACCCGTATCTGAGGAGTTGGATCGATGAACCAAAAAAACAAAGTTACCGATACGAAAAGCCATGGTGCATCGCCCAGCCTCGTCGGAACTGCCAGGCCAGACCAGACCAGACCGGAGCAAGCAAGATCCAGATGTCTCCTCCAACACGATGATGAGCTAATAACGAACCTGCACTATGTCAGCAACCGACTTGCCCTGGTCCGGCCATTCCAAAGTAGGCCCAGGCAGGCTGCGAATTGGCAGGCCTCATCCCTGCCCCCTTGGCTTCCAAAGGCCCCATTTCTAGTTCGTGTCAGTCAGTGACCGACCCCCTTGGCAATCTCGCCGTTACGGCGGCTCCATCTTCTTGTGGGCGTCGAGCAATGTGCTGTTTATTAATGTCAAGCTCGTGGGGCCGTCCCTTGGTGCTGGTCCTCGAGGGAGCCACCTGTGGCGTCTGTTACGAGGCAAGAGGACAAGGTGATATCTTGGCCAAATGCACCCTAGCGGGATGCTCTTGTCAGGGTGCAAGAGGCGGTTGAAGGAAATATGTCAGCTTTAGAGGCCCGCCGGTAGTTAGAATAGAGTCAACGGCTCTGTAGCCTAAGCCGGAAGAGGCACCAAACTTCTTGATACGCCATGCAACCTGGTCAGAGTGAGACCGGCGGTGGAGAGAAAGATGCAGTGAGAATCACATAGCATAGGGATTTCTGCCAAGCATTCGCCAGCAGGACATTCTGGCATCGACATCCCCAGCTTCGGCTGTCTCAATATCCCCCAGCATCGGGTTGCGAGCCCAATATGTGAGAAGCAGAACTGAAAGCTGAGACTGAGGGACGCGTGGCGGGAGGACCCTCAGTAGCCTCTTCTCAGGGCCCTTCAAGGCCACCGACGATCTCCCACAGACCGAAGGGGGTGCGGCCGCTGTCCGCTAGGGGGTTCACTTATCCGAGATGGGTCGTCCAGGCTTGAGAGGGAACGTTGAGAAGCGTCGATAGAGAAGGCGGAAGAGGAGGGTCGCGTCGGCAACTCATTCGTTCAACTTCAAGTGCCCAAGTTTGCTGAAGACATGGTTCCAGCCTTCCTGGGCAGGTCGTCGCGTCTGTGGTCCTATCTGAACCGATCCGCTGGCGCTCAGAGCATTGAGCGACCGCCTGCCTTCCATCTTCTGGAAACAACGACCAACGCCCGACAATTACGAATCCCACGGCCGATTCTTCGGGATGTGGCCGCCTCCCCACTCAAAAACAGCCGCGCTCTGCTGTGTAGGTGGCGATTGACAGGCGGCTCAAGAAGGCACGAGGTGCGGCGGTCCTGATGCTCAGGGTGCCGATCAGGAGTTCGGGACGCGCAACCATCGTAGTGAGTGTCTGTCTGTAGCCTCTGAAGCAGCAGCAGAGAGCCACGAGAGCCTCTTGTCTTTCCTGACGAAAGGGGCTTGAACCAAGGGGCGGATTGACACTCGCTCGTGGACCCACGGACCCACGAGCCCCCGACTCGCTTCTGGCTGGGATGAGGCCTGGAGACTTGCCGGGATATGGCGCAATGCCAGGGGATGCAAGGCTCGGGTCAAGGCTTGTGAAGCTGATACTGCTGCTGTTGCTGCTACTGCTACTGCTGGTTGTGATTGTCGGTGATTGTCCTCGACGTACAGAAGATGCAACAGCTAGTGAAGCAACCAATGGGCCCGTCAGCTCTTCTGCGTTTCCACGGTAGCGGAACAAAAAGCGCCCGTCTCCAAAGGCAAAAAAACGCGCAACGACGCTGTGATGACATTATCGATGGGGGATGAGAAATGGCCGATGGTTTGTTGTTGACAAGCATTGATGATTGATGATGGCCGTTCCATGTCAGATCAGCGTGGATTGGACCGGGTCCTCTCCCAATCCAGGCCAGTAATTCCCCCGACAGCTTCTCACGCTCGCACGCTCGTTGGACAGCATGTGTCTCTGGCGCCGCCCATTGGCTGCTGGGATCTCCGCCCGGCAACGCCGTCCCATTGGGCGTTGGCTCAAGGACCATTCACAGCGCTCGTTGAGATGATTCCCTGGTGCGTCGAGGGGCCCGGGGAGAGAATTGAGTGGTGACCAGCCCCCACCCTTTACTGTTTTTGGAGCCTCCAGGTTCCATCTTGCCAAAGCTTGAACTGGACGGGGGTCCTGGACTTCTTTCCATCATTTTCTCCCAAATGCTAGAGGTATCTTTGCGGCGACACTTGGCTGCCAATGTACCTTTCTGCATGCCTTGCCGCGGAGTCAGCTTCGGGTTAGAATCAGGTTGGATCCAGGCGGAGAAGGGAACCTGGAAACAACAGACTTGTCGCGGCACGCCCATGGTTGTAGTGGGCATCTTGCGGCCCTCACCTCGGGTTTCTAAGTATGGACTCGAGAGACTGGAGTCTGTTCAGACACTAGACTACCTAACAGTGTCAGCTGTGTTCGTCTCTCGCGGGAGCAAACCAACCCGAGCTCGCTCTGCCACAGCACTCGTATCAAACCTCCATTTCAGCACAGCCATTCCATCGGCGTCGCCAAGCCACTGCGCTCCCTCCCGCCAACCACTGTGTGTCCCGGGCCTGCCGATGGCTACGTTGCCCTCTGAGATGGGATCTCCAGCGCTTCGCAGACCGCGCCGCCACCACCACGGAGGACACGCAAGGGCTAAAACCGTACAGTAGCTCAGCTCAGGAATAGCACCGTACCTGGCAGACCAGAACAGATGCGACTGCGCACCCCCTTCCCTCCCTAGGTCCCCTTAGCGGACCCCGTAGCGGGCCCCTCCCCTGGCCACACTTGGTTCTTGCCTACCCCGTCCCCCTATCGCTCTCTGCAAGGCCCTGACCCTGGGATGCCAATCCCTTGTCCCGTGTCAATAATCCCCTGCTCGTGCCTCTCCTGGCCTGGCTTCGCTTTTTTTTTTCTTCTCTTCCCTCTCCTATCTCTTCTTGGTCAACTCTTTTTCCTCTTCCCTTCCCCCTCCTTTCTCTTCCACCCCCCGTCAACGCCCTTCGCTCTCCGGCCTGTCCATCGCCGTCCTCGACGCCGTCGTTTTTCTCTTCACAATCGCGAATTCAAAGGCAACCGCGCTGCTCATCAAGCTCCGCGCTGCTTTTCATTTGCTTTTGCGTTGCGTCGCGTGATAGTCGTGTTCAGTCTCTTTTATCTACCTGCCTTCGTCTGATGACGAGGTAGCGACGCCCGCTCACCAACTTCCGCTCCTCGCCGGACTTCATCTTTCGTCGGTTCCCTTCATAGGTTGTCTCGACGACTGCCAGTCGTTACTTGAACTGCTTTCCGGCCAAATTCGCCATTTTCCGCAACCCGTTGACTTGATTCCTCGATGACGGCCGGCTCCACCTCGACATTCGCTCTGTCCTAGGCTACCTAATTTTCGCAGCCTCAATCTCACATAAACAACACATCACCCTCAACTCGCCACACGCAAACAACTACACCCAACGCCGCGACTCGATCGACCCCGAGGCCTAAGCGTGCCAGACTTCCCAGCCTAGCATGCAGCGGCGCCATTCAGTCACCATGGCCGCCCGCAACAACAGCTCGCGAGTCCCCCTGGGGAGGAAAATTGACCCCCTGCTCCCATACTCAATTATTTCCGAAAAGACCAAGAAGCCCCGGCTTCGTATGCGCTCCCTCTTTGGCCACTGCCACTACCGAAGAGTCTTCACTTGGCTCATCGGCATCGCCTTCCTCGTCACTCTGATCTTTGTCAAGTCCAGGAAGTCCGGATATGGTGGCTACAACATCGGCGGTACTAGGACCCAAGAGCCCGTCGCAACCGCCACTATCATCAACGCCAACGGCGAGCCCGTTGTTATGCTCACTGGTGACATGGATGGTGACGGAAATCTGGAGACAGTTCCCGAGGATGACTATGTCACGGCGGATCAGAAGAAGGAGGTTGCCGAGCAGCTTGAGAAAATGCCCTGGTTGAGATTCCCTCAGTACGTTGCCCCTGGGCTTGTCTGCCTCCCCGCATTGCTAACCTCGCTCCCAGCCTGGATGGTTACTTCCATGGCCTACGGACCATCGTCTCCAAGAGCAGCTTGCAGCCCGAGTACCCTAATGTTACCGAGAAGGCTCCCCTGCCCTCTCCCGCTATGAACGACCATGTTCCCAAGCCCAAGAAGTACAACCCTTATGAGCAATCTAGCGACATCAAGACTTGCTACCTCGATTCGAAGAAGACGGTCCCCGCCCCGGACCTCTACGCCTACAACGGTGTTCCCCAACACATGCCTGACCCTGCCATCGGCTCTTACAAGCTCCTGGGCCTTCGAGATGATGTGTGCTTTGACCGATTCAGCCGATACGGCCCCTACGGTCTTGGTTACAGCAGAGCCCACGGTGGTTTGGATACTGGACTCGACACAGAGAGCTCCGGCAACGAAGCCGTCTGGGCCGAGACTGGCAAGATCAACTACATCGATGTGAACTGGGCCGAGGCCCAGGAAGCTTGCTACAAGGCCAACAAGCACCGCTTCAAGCAGGTCAGCCCCGAGACTCAGGAGCTTCAGGAAGGCTCGACCAAGAAGGGCCGCATTGCTGTCGTCGTCCGTACCTACACTGGCTTCAAGTGGACCGAGCTCGCTGTCTTGAACTTCCGTGCTCTGATCAACGAGCTGTCTATCCGATCCGGTGGTGAATACCAGGTTCACTTCCTGATGCAGGTCCGCAACATTGATGAGCCCATTTGGTCCGACAAGTGGACGGTACAGCGCATCATCAATGATAACGTCCCTGCCGAGTTCCGTGGCCTTGTTTCGCTCTGGAGTGAGCCCCAGATGAGGCTCATGTATCCCGGCAGGTTCGGCGAGACCATTGAGAACCCCAGTGGTGCCGATATCCACGGCATCTACCGCAGTGCTCACTTCCCTCTCCAAGTCTTTGCCATGCAGCACCCTGAGTACGAGCACTACTGGAACTGGGAGATGGACATGCGATACCTGGGCAGCTACTACGAGTTCTTTGACCGCCTCGGCAAGTGGGCCAAGGAGCAGCCTCGCACCCTTCTCTGGGAGCGCAGCGCCCGCTACTACATCCCCCCTTACCACGGCACCTGGGAGAACTTCTCACAGAGCGTCCAGCACGACACCCTCGCCTCTGGCCGTGCTCCCATCTTCGGCCCCTTGTCCTTTGAGGGTAAGGAGCAGCTGCGACATGACGAGTGGGGTCAGACGATGATGCCTCCCTCTTGCAGCTCTGATGCCCCTGATCGATCCAAGTGCGGTGTTGGCGAGGACGCCGATATCATCACCCTCAACCCGCTTTTCGATACGGAGCAGTCTGGCTGGGTCTTCTCGGACGATGCTACAGGCTACAAGGCCCCCCCTCCCCGACGATGCGCGATCATCACTGCCTCTCGTCTCAGCCGTCGCCTGCTCATGTCAATGCACGAGGAGGTGTGGCGATACCACCACACCATGTTCTCGGAGATGTTCCCTCCTACTGTGGCTTTTCATCATGGCATGAAGGGTGTGTACGCGCCTCACCCTATCTTCCTGGACCGAGCCTGGTACCCCTTCAGCGAGATCGACAGTGCCTTCAACGCTGGCCGAGACCATTCAACATCGGGCCCTGGCAGCCCCTTCGACCAACTCAACGAGCACAACCACAAGGGTACCACCTGGTACTTCAACAGCGAGTTCGGTGGCCTCCTGTGGCGCCGATGGCTGGGCTATGCGCAGATGGATGGTCGTGGAAAGCACGGTGGTCGTGCCAACGAGGGACGGGAACGAGGTGGCAAGACGGAGGAAATGGATGAGCACAGCAGCGGCCGGTTATGTCTGCGTGGTATGCTGGTGCATCCCATCAAGTTCGAGCATCCTTCGGAGAAGCCGTAATGAGAACCTCACCATGTCGCCGTCATGAGCAAGGCGACGCTACCTCTCCCCCCTCGACCAGCGCACACGACAGACACCACACGCACATACGCATTTGCAGGAGCATCTGTACAAATATACCCACGACACCCGAACCGCAGGACATCCATCCGAGATCAGCACAGCACAGCACTCATCAGGCTAGCCATGATGAGAGGGGAGACGACGCGAATTCTCTGCATCCATTCTACCCGATTCCTTGTTCGACCCGACTTGTATTCCGTCTGTTTCCGGACCAGCGGACTCGGCCTAGACCTACCTAGACACTTTATTATTTGAACCTCGTTTTTTATCTCTTCACTTCCACGTTTGGGTACTTTCGCCAGCAAGGGGTTCCAGAACGCGTCCTAATCAATCCCTCTCAGCTGGGAATTAAAGGTTGTCTGCCTTTTTTTCAAACAAAAACTCTTTTTAACCTTGTTTGATTGTTTGATCTTTTTTATCTTTTATTTTTGTTTAACCCCGACTCTTGTCATTTTAACTGTGTGGCATGTTGTTTCTGGGTACGAGGCATCCGGGACCAGGAGCGGAAAGGTTCTCCGCCCATGCTACGGGGCGTTTGGGATGGGGGACATTTGGGAAGACACATGTGAACAACGGTGCTACTTGTATAGATTCGATCTAGTATTAGAAGAGGTGGTAGTTAGGTGTGAAATTTACCTGGGTTTGAAACGAGTTTCTCTCCTGTTAATCAATCACTTCTCAACGAGTCCTTGTGGCGTTTGCTTATTCGAGTTGTGGCCACGTCCTTTCGGCGTTGAACCGGCAACGGCGAGTGAATGGAACCGTGTCCTAACTCAAGCTAGTACCAAAGTACCATCTGCAGCTAGGTATCCCACCGGCGTCAACAGAACAGGCTCAAATTGTAAGCATCACTCACCGCATTTTCCAGAGGCTTGTTTGGCCAAGGCCAGGTTTTAGGGCAACAATTTCTTGGAGAGTATCAAAGATAAGGCAGATTGTTACCGAGGTCGTTAGCTTCTTACCAATGCAGCATGGTATTACCTACTATCCCTGGATGCTAAAGCTAAGCAGCGGATACCTTTGCGACAACCAGCCACCCTTGGATAGCACTTGGAGAGCTCCTACCCGCTCACACTCGAACCAAGCAAGACAAGAGGCAATGGATAGAGAGGGTTTATGCTCTTCAGCAGGTAGAATACGGCTTCATGAATCGAGTGGATTAAACAGCACATCTGACACAGGCCTCGGAGCTAGCATGAATGCGTAAAGTGCATGTATTCATTCGTTCCCAATATACGAGATGATCCTTCCAAACCCCCCTGCCTACTCGTCGTTCACTCATTCAATGACGCCTTTCCTCTCGCCGGCCTCCCGTGTCTCATCCCAGCCAAACCCGAGTCCCATGTTGGCCGTTTACCCGTCAAAAAAACAACAACACAAGATTTCACACATCCAATTATCTCACAGGTAGCCAAGCGTTCCCTGTCCGCTTCATCCTGGACCAACTACCCTTATGGGTAGGCAGACTTGTGGTGCAAACCAAAGCTTTGAGGCCAAGGGGGAGCACAGCTCGAGATATCAACCAAAAAAACACCGCCGAGAACGCTAGATGCAGTAGACGCGGTTTGAAGAATAAAAAAGAGTTCCCCCCAGGTATCAAACGCCCCCAAGACGCCATCAACACCTTGAACGCCACGGCGACCGAGGCCCCCGGCCCGAAAGAAGTAGCAGAAATACCAGCTGGGGCAAACTATCCCAGAAGCTTGGTTCTGATATGGTCAGAAACGTGCTAGCGTCTCAGAGCTGTTTCTTGTTACTGTTGTTGTATCGTCTCTGGGTGTAGCAAGAGCGAGAGGTCCACGCAGCAGTTACAAGACCACACATCGTGAACCAAGTATTGTTGACCCCTACTTCCTCAGAACAGCGTCATAGATACTCATAAGACCAGTGATGGCAGTGCCGGTCAAGATTCCCTTGTAGCCGCCATAGATGGCGTTGTTGAGGCGCAAGATCGACATGTCGTTGAGGAAGCCGCCAAAGTTGACACCCTGTCCGTAGACGACAAACGAGATGAGGGCCTTGACAATACTGAATGTCAAGGGGTCGACCACATACTCGGCATTGTTGGAGCGAAGGCGGCCGCGGGTGGGTGGCGTGCTGGTGGCGCTCAAGTTGAAGAAGTAGCCCATGAAGCTGGGGATGGCGACGCTGGTGAAGATCCAGGTCAAGGTCGGGGACCAGAAGCTGGACGTGAGGAGCAGGAACATGTCGGGGACATAGACAGGGTAGTCGGAGGTGCCGAGGAATTGGATAGCGGGGATGGTGAAGGCGTAAATGTTGCTCAGGACCTCGCGACGGACGTTCCACAGCTCCCAGGCGGCGACGCAGAAGAGGACGCTCGTGACAGTGCTGAGAGTGTCGCGCGTCGCATGGCTGACCTCGGTGATACCACTCTCCTCATACATGGACGAGACGCGCTGGCGCACGGCGCTGGTCGAGCGATCTACCGCGAGTGCCACGTCGGCGGGTGTGGCAGGCAGCGCGATGCGCGCCGCGACCTGAGAGAGAGCCCGACCGGGTGTCTCGACGAGCGCGGTCGATATAGCCTGGGGAGAAGCGGCTTGAGGGGATGCAGCTTGGGGAGAGGCATCGTCGCTCCTGTACATGCCAAAGAAGGCCTGGTCAGCTTTTGGGGTCCAGAGAGCAAGGCGCAAGCTCCTCTCTTGGTCAACACAAGACGCGCGCTTGCGCAACGCGCAGTTTCCACGCGACAAGAGGACCAACGAGCTCGGAATGGCGACTCACTCAGGGGTGATCTCTTCAGAGAGCTTTGTCGTCCGTCGGCGGGAGACCTTGAGGGGCTTTTCGGCCTCGTCACGGATCACCTCCCTCTTGACGGGTGAGCCGAGAGCCTTGGAGCGGCTGCTGAAGTAGCCCGCCAGCTCAGGATCGGCAAGGTAACGCGACGAGTTTTCCGAGAGGTATGTGTCGAGGGCAATACCCAGGTCATCCTTTTTGGAACCGGCGACACTGCATCAATTAAAGTCAGCGCGTTGAGGGGCTTATTTGTCGCATCGAGGGGTCGTGATGGAAAGTGGGCGCGTCGCGAGGACGCCCGGACTGGGGTATGAATGAGGCGAGGCGAGGCGCAAACAATAGGCAAACAATGCGCCCAAGGGTCACTTGTTGAAGATTGTTGCGCGCACCGTGTAGACAAAGAAAGCGCAATTGAGGGAGGCACACGTACTCTTGCAGGCCAAACTGCTGGGCGAGCTGGGCAAGCTCGGGCTTTTTCTTGGTCTTCAGCCAAGAGTTGTAGCTGTGGTTGGACATGGCGATAATATGAGGATGTCGCCTAGAATAGGCGATACTGGAGAAGCAGGCGGAATGGCTTCAATGGCCTTTGTGGTTGGCGAGGGCTGGTGGCGCCGGCGGAATTGCTTCAAGTTGGCGATGATGATGTTGGCGATGGTGACGATGATGGAGATCTCGCCTACGACGGTGTTGAGTGGGCGATGGAGATGGAGGTGGAGGTGGATGGCGCGCGGAGCAAGAGGGCCCGTGTCATGGAGCGGGTCTTGGGTTGTTTATGTTTTTTTCTGGCCTGGAGCTGAGGTCCCCGCAGATCAGCCTGACCGTGTTCTGCTTGCCTGGAGCTTTAACGTATGCAGCTGAAGCGCTCGGCCACTAAAATCATAGGCGCTGATTCACTGTAGCTCTAAAATGGAAGAGCCATGACCTCACAGCGTGCCTACCTGCATTGGAGCTCCAGCTGCTGGTGGAGAGCTTTCGGATGATGACATTCACCCTTTTGTTCCATTGACGCTAGAACGTTGGATGCCTGTTGAACGAAGCAAACAAACTCCGTGACACGACTTTCTTTGTATCTCGATAAGACCTGATAGGCCTATGTGTTAGATGTTTGCTGTAATACTCCGTTGAGTTACCTATTTCATAGCTAATGCCTACCTAATTGGATGAATATTTCACTGCGCTTGATGCCCCAAGAATAGACGCAACAATGGCCAGAGGGAAGGCGCTTCATGGGCTATGACTTCCAGTCGAAAGAGGAGAGGGACGGGAGCGTCCCGTTACGAAGATGAACAACTCAACACCATCCACAGCCTTTGCAATCTGAATACGTATTGGTCCATCAACCCGATAACACGCGAAAACCCCAGAAACCCCATTATACATTCCTGATGTTTACTCCAACCGCATCTAACCCGACGCGTGACGTGTTCTGCGTCTCGGACGCGACTGATGAATCTAGATCGTCCGTTGCTGTTGGTCAAGCTAAGCGCTCACATCGCACCCGAATCAATCGACCCAATCAGGTGTAATATCCGAGCTGCCTTCAACTTGACCAGATACCGCCTGTTCAAGGCCTGCCAATCACGAGCCCGATCACTTCTAGGTCTACTCATGAGTGTTTCCCAACAAGGGCAGCTCTTACTGTCTATTGGGTCATGTACGTCTGCTAAAACCTCGGTCATTATATCCAATTCGTGAACCTCTCCTGTCCCCTTCTCACCAGCCTGACGGGTACGTGGTCATCGTTCATCTTCAGTGTGAGGACTGAAGTAGCGCCTAGGATCTTGTTGCGGCTTGTGGTCTGCGCCTTGGCGTATACTTCGCGTCTTTGCTCGTGGTCCATCGCCTCAACCTGCTCGTCACTTGCCCACTCGTCCACGGCTAGCTCGATACTGTGGTCCCGGAAGATGACGGCAAGCGCGGCAATGATCTCGACCTGCGCGATCCTACGGCCCAGGCATGACCGGGGGCCGTCGCTGAAGGGGACATATGCCCCCCTCTCCGGCCGGAAGAGCTGAGAGCTCGTGTCTGGACCTCCATAGCCCCCAAAGTCTTCCCCTTCTGTCTCTTCCGTATCTGTGTCCTTGGCCACTGTGTCCTCACTCTTGCGGTACCAGCGTTCAGGGACCCAGTCATTCACATCACCTTCGCCCGGGTGCAGTTTGCTTGGTCTCGCAGGCCAGTATCGAGGGTTTCGCTGGATCGACACTGCAACCAGAGACACGACTGTGCCCCTCGGAAGGAGGTGTCTCTTCCCATCGACCGTGATGACCTGATCCTGGCTTGGAGTTACCTTCTTAGGGATCTCCACCACGGCAGGTATCAGTCGGAGCGTCTCGTTCATGCATGCGCCGAGCATGCTGGCCATCATTGGGTTGACGAGGCCATCGTAGTCCCACGAGCTCGGATCTCTGCCCCCAAAGATGTCGTCAATGTCCTTCTGCAGCCTCCTCTGCGATGCCGGGTTGTTTGCCAACTCTAGCAGAATAAAGTGCATGGCGTTGGCTGTTGTCTCATGCCCAGCCACGAGCATGATGAAGGCGTTCCCTTGGATTTCGTCACGGGTCAGTGAACCTTTCTTGGGTTCGGCCCCCTGTTTCCCTTGGCCTTTGCCTGTTCCGTAGCTCGACCTCACGAGTTGTCCCATCAAGTCCATGCCTTCGACACGCTCGCCTCGTTGGGCCTCCTGAATCTTTTCATCCATAAGTTCCTGCATATACTTGCACCAATCCTCGTGGGCGTCGGCCGCGAGATGTGCCTTTTTGAAGGGCATCAGTCCTGAAGTTGGGTCAGTACACGGCCATGTCGGCAATTTCTATTCTGAGACTTACTCAACAACCAGCGTGGTATAAGCAACAGCATTAGGATGTATTCCAAGAGGATAGCAACGGTGTTCACAAAGCTTAGTTTGTGCCCAGTAGAGGGTTCAAGCGAACTATACTTGGCCAACCTCGGGTTCACATCTGCAGGCAGGGTCTCGCCAGGCCACAGAGACCGGAAGCCAAATCCCACGTAGCCAATGATGTTGAGGGCCAGCCTCATGGTGTCCCGATCCAATGTGTGGATAGTGCCGCTGTCATTGTCGTTGGACCCCATCCACATTTTCACCATACCCTTGGCCTGGTGGATGGACTCCTTGAACACAAGGGCTGCATTCTTCTCGTTGAACGAGGCCGAAGTGACTTTACGGTGCATACGCCAGACAGCACCCTCGGTAGTCAAGACGTTGTCTCCAAACTGCTGGAGAATCTCATAAGTCTCGACATACTTGGGGAAGTGCTCACGCCTAGCAGTGACCTGGTGGACGGCCTCGGCGTTGCAGACCATGGTGATGATGAGTTTCGGCGAGACAACCATAAAGATGTCGCCGTATTTTGCGAACCCATCATGCCGTGTGCGATATGAGAAGCCAGGCGTCAAGACTCTACCCAGTTGGCAGTTGTTAGTCACGGCTCAGGGACGGGAGAGAGACACATACTCAAGCCACCTCTCCCACCATGGTTTAGGGAATAGCTTAATGATTGGTGTCCATAATTTGAACGTCAACTGCCATGGCAGGAAGATGGGTGAACACGCTAGATTGGCTAGATGTGAGTTATGGGGGTAGTAGTCAAGGGAGGACAGACGTACGGGCGATGATGTAGGGCAAGCCGCTACGCTTTGCTTCTGCGATGTTTTGTCGCAGATTAGAGATGTATGTGTAGACGGCATAGGCAAGGGCGGCGCCGACGAGGATTAGGACCGATTGCATCGCGTGGTAACGCCTCTGGTGGTTTTTCACCGAGATGTTGCTGAGTTGCGCCAATGACGCTGGTCGAGTCTAGGCCGTCAGATGGGCGTGAAGAGTAAGATTACGACTTGGTTAATACAAGAGAAGACTTTGCGCACAGCGACAGATGGAGGAAGAGGAAGATGAGAAACTAGAATGATGGAATTGATCCATTCGACAGAAAAAAGAGGGCGTCCCGTTGTCTTGAGTGTTGGCTCTCTTCCCACACACAATTCTGATGCACCCCCTTGTTTCCCGCCGCGCCCCGTCTGTCCTGCGTTCCAGACCTAGCCGAGGGACGCTCGCTGCAGAGAAATCCCCTTAGCTCCAATCGTAGCGTCTTGAAATCATGATGACACCCCATGGGATCCATCCATTGTGCAGCGGCCCAAGTCGCCGAGGACGACATGTTTCCTTCGGTATGACACGAGGGGGCCTTCTTGTCAGTTTCAAGTGCGGGTTCCAAGAATAGCTGACAAGGTTGGACATGACAACCCGTGGCAGAGGTGACTATTTTGCTGAAAAAGGGTCAATGGCGCGAAACCCTTGCTTTCAATCATCCACGACCAGACGCGCTTTGCCTGATGGAGTTGAGTTGATGGATTAAGCAGCAACAAGTCAGCTTATGTCACCGCCATGTCTTCAATTGCGCCTAGTGTTGTGTTACCATTATCATGTGAAGGGGATGTACGATGTATGCAGGTTCTCAAGCACCGGGACAACCGGGCCATTCTCTTTCGCTTAAACAGCGTCAATCTTTGGGGCTAGGTATTTCGAGAAACATAAATCATCATAGCGGAGGATGTTCCGTGCAACTAAATCACTCCCGTGTTGGCTGCATCATGAGGATAGCATCATCGATATTCCTGTTGCTTGCTCCACCACGTTTTCAAGTAATTGCATGTATTCTGCAAGACATGCATCACTCGTACACTGGCGTAATTCCCATGTAAAACTCGACATAGGTTTGAACAGGACTACCTATTGCAATGTCTGTATGCACATGATCGCGAGTCTTTGATGAGTACATGCTGCATCAGCTGATGGAGGTTGATTCCACATCCTTTGCTGTCCATATCCCATCACATCCAGTTCCGACACCATGTGCGCGGGTAGAACATGGCAGACAACTTTTCAACGGGAAAACCAGTAGTTGCGGTCAACCATACGCGGAACGAGTGAATGGGCTGCCTCCTTTGTCGGCGAGTTCCATCCAATATCAATGATTTTTCTCTGGGTCAGCCAACCTCCGCAGGTAATTTCCCTTGAACCTGGGCGAGCTTGGGGCACACACTGGGCAAATCCATCATGGCACCTACGCGTATGGAAGACCGCCCAGGTGGCATGGACGGGAGCCTCCTGCAAGTCTTTCGCCGAGGCGTAGAGACGGTGGATTAAAAAAGGCCACGATGGCGCTTGCCCGCATGACATGTCGGATGCTTGAGCGAACCATGTAGATCTCTATTTCTCTCTGAAACGTCTGAGCAATGAATCTGGAGTTGAGCGGGAGGCGTAGCGGGCGTCTGGCGGACCCGTTTCACCTGTTGATGGATGGGTGCTTGGGGCCATGGAGTCCGGTGGATCGCCCCGACCTTGACTGCCCTGAGTTAGGTAGGGGCCCAAGGGAGCAATTCTAGGGAGCCACTCCCCTGCAGAAACCCCCATCTCCCACCGACTCGACGGGGCCCGGACTATGGGTGTCATCACCTTGGGCGTGCCGCGGACTCCATCCATGGATGGCCCATCCTTCCCAAATCCGCAGGCCACCGATAGAGGGAGCCCCGTCTGATCGTCCATTACCGCGACCGACGTGACAAGGGTTTCTCCAAATTTCGGGGAGCTCAATGATACGAGTCCTCCACTGTGAACTTGTCCCTGGAGCTTCCATCTCAAAAGGGTCTCGTGACAGGAGACGTCGCCGCGAACCTGTATCCTCCATCGACGAACCGCCCTCTCCGGTCCCCGTGTCTGTCTGCTCCAATCCCTCCGTTGAACCTCGACCGCTCTCACTTCGTCACCACCTCCCCCAAGCGCAGCGAACGTGCGCCGACTGCAACGCTTCCCGCCCCTTTTATCAGCCTCGTTCCTCCGCCACGAGTATATCAACTTTACTTTGGCTTGGACGATATTGGATTTGTTTCGTGTCCGCTTGTTATTCAGCATGCTATGTTCGACTACGTCAACTGAGCAACCATCCCTGTCCCATCGCTTCTCGTTTGCTGTCAGCAGCACCTAGGACTTCCAACACCACAATCATTCGAATCGAGTTCGAAGCATCGCGATGCCACAGAATAAACGGGACGAGTCCGTCTCGCCCATGGACGTCACTCCTCGTTCCGTCTCGCCCTCCAATCCCGAGTTCACACTCACCCCTCCGCCTCCTCCTCCCAAACAAGCTTCCAACAATCTCCTTCCTCCCGTCGACCTAAAGGTCGCTCGGCCTCAACAAACTCAACCTCCGCCCATCGAGACCAAAGGCGCTCTATTCGAGCCTCCGCATGCTTCCTACTCAGCGCCCACGTCGGCCATACCAAGGTCTACCCCAGCCTCAACCAAATCACTCAAGGACCATGGAATCAACGACCGAGACTTTGGACTTGCACCTGAGGGAGAGGGCCGGGATACCAGCCAGGCACCCTCAAGACGCAGTGTACAGTTCACCCGACCCGAGGGCATAGAGTCTCCCCCATCACACACTCGAAACAATTCATGGGAGGAGCCTGATACTCCTGGAAAGTCCCGGAGCGTCTCATTAATGTCCAAGCTCAAGGCTCTCACTAGCACGGGTGGTCTGCAGACGTCAAAGTCCTCCACCCTACCCTCTGGGTCTTCTGAGCAGGGCATGCAATCCATGGCGAGCTCCCCTACTGGTTCGCGGCCGCCCCGTGGCATCCCTGGCACATTGACAGAGGAGGATACTGACGCCGATGCCGACGGTGAGGACACGGCTGACGAGGGCAACCCCGAGGGTACCAAGTCAAAGAAGAAGAAGAAGAGAAGAATGCGTCGCACAAAGAGGACGAATGGTTCAACACCCGGGACGCCAAAGCGGTTTGCTCACGACACAAATGACCTCGACCCCTTTGATCGCATGGTTAGGCGCCATGCGAGCATGCCCGATACATCTGCTCCTGACTACGGAGTGTCTGAAGGTGAAGGTCGAGATCGTCTAGGAAGGGGATATCGCCGAGGGAACTCATGGATGACATCTGCTATGCGACCCCCTGGCGAGGAGGCCGATGAGGTGGAAAGCCCTGGCGCTGTTGGGCGACGGATGGGCCACCTTCGTCGAATCACTGTATTTGGTGGAGGAGGTGTGTCGGACGGTGATGCTATTACTCCTCGACGGCCATTCTTCACATCTGAAAGGGCCTCTACCTTTGGTGCTCAGAAATGGAAACAAGTGAAGAACACCCTCAAGCTTCTCCGACAGAAGAAGGAAGATAGGTTCGACTACTTCAAATCGGCCGAGCTCATGGCTGAATTGAGAGCTGGAGCCCCCGCTGTTCTCATGCTTGCCAGTATGATCCAGAGAGACGAGCACGGTAACAAGAGGATCCCGGTCCTCCTGGAGCAGCTCAAGCTTCGCATCACCGACAGCTGCCCTATGGAGGATGACGACAAGGACAGACACTGGATGTTCACGATAGAGTTGGAATACGGAAGTGGTCCGAGCAGGATGAGCTGGACCGTCACAAGGACCCTCCGAGACATCTATAACTTACACCTGCGATACAAGTTCGCTATCAACAACGACAAGTACATGCCTGGGCGTCTGGACTTGGGTGGCCGTCCGAAGCAGCCCAAGTTCCCCTACTCTGCTTTCCCCTATCTTCGTGGTTCCCGTAAGAAGGGCGAGGAAAGCGATGACGAGGAACAGGGCAGCGGCCGTGGTGAGGAGACTGCCGGCGATGGCACCGCCACTGAAGCAGCCGGAGATGGCGTCTTCAGTGACCCAGAAATGCTCGGCGCCCAGAGAAGAAGATCTCGTACCTTCTTAGGCATGGGACCCAGACGCAGATCCACAGGAATTACTGATCCTGGCGAGATGTCTAGTGCCGAGGGTGCGGGCATGGACATGGCGACACGAAGGCAGCGCTATGTCGAGAAACAACGGCGAGTCTTGGAAAAGTACCTCTCGGAGATGATCAGATGGCTCATGTTCAGAGCGGACAGCAATCGACTCTGCCGCTTCTTGGAACTGTCGGCGCTGGGTGTTCGTCTCGCCGCTGAGGGTAGCTACCATGGAAAGGAGTGCTATCTACACATTCAGTCCTCCAAGGGTCTGGACTTCCGCCGCGTTCTCACACCAGCCAAGGTAATCGCTCGTCACAGCCGCAAGTGGTTCCTTGTCCGACAGAGCTACATCGTGTGTGTCGAGTCTCCCGAGAACATGAACATCTATGATGTATACCTCGTCGACTCCAAGTTCAACATTGCCTCAAAGAGGAGCAAGATGAAGGCAATCGGGTTCAACGAGAAGAAGGATGAAATGGATTTGACCGTGGAAGCGCTTCCTGAGAAGCACCATACGCTCACCCTCCGCACATCCGAGCGTAAGGTGCGATTCTTCTCGCGCAACCAGTCCGTTATGAAACAGTTTGAGGACTCGATCAATGAGATGCTGAAGCAGACCCCTTGGTTCCAGGAAAAGCGGTTCGACAGTTTCTCCCCTGTGCGCACAAACGTGTTTGCTCAGTGGCTTGTTGACGGCCGTGACTACATGTGGAATGTCTCTCGAGCCATCAACATGGCCCGCGACGTTATCTACATCCACGACTGGTGGCTGAGCCCCGAGCTGTACATGCGAAGACCAGCGGCCATCAGCCAGAAGTGGCGACTGGACAGACTTTTGCAGAAGAAGGCCCGAGAGGGTGTCAAGGTCTTCGTCATTGTCTACCGAAATGTCGAAGCCGCCGTTCCCATCGACTCGGAGTACACCAAGTTCTCGTTGCTCAACCTCCATCCCAACATCTTTGTTCAGAGATCACCGAACCAGTTCAAGAAGAACCAGTTCTTTTTCGCGCATCATGAGAAGATTTGCATTGTAGACCACGATGTTGCTTTCGTGGGAGGTATAGACTTGTGTTTTGGACGTTGGGACTGCCCCCAGCACCCGATTATTGATGATAAGCCAACTGGTTTCGAGGCCTCTGAGGTCCCCAAGGACGCGGAGCATTGCCAGCTCTTCCCCGGTAAGGACTATTCGAACCCCCGAGTGCAGGACTTCTTCAGGCTCAATGAGCCCTACGAGGAGATGTACGACCGAAGCAAGGTCCCCAGGATGCCCTGGCACGATGTGGCCATGCAGGTCGTTGGACAGCCTGCGAGAGATCTGACGCGTCATTTCGTTCAACGATGGAACTACCTACGCCGTGGACGCAAGCCCACTCGTCCCCTGCCCTTCTTACTGCCTCCGCCTGACGCAAAAATGGACGAGCTGGAGGCTCTCGGACTCACTGGCACTTGTGAGGTCCAGATCCTTCGATCAGCCTCCACGTGGTCCCTGGGAATTGAGCAGACCGAGCACAGCATCCAAAACGCCTACATCAAGATGATCGAGGACTCGGATCACTTTGTCTACATGGAAAACCAATTCTTCATCACGAGCACTGAGGCATATAATACCCGGATCGTGAACCGAATTGGAGATGCCTTGGTTGAACGCATCATCCGGGCTCACGAAAACGACGAGGACTGGCGATGTGCCATCGTCATCCCCTTGATGCCTGGCTTCCAGAATACTGTGGACGAGCAGGAGGGCACAAGTGTTCGCCTCATTCTCATGTGCCAGTTCGCGAGCATCTGCAGAGGAGAGCAATCCATCTTTGGCAGACTCCGAGCCGTCGGTATTGACCCAGAGGACTACATCGGCTTCTACTCTCTTCGACAATGGGGCATCATGAGCAACGATGTGCTCGTGACTGAGCAGCTCTACATCCACGCCAAGACCATCATTGTCGATGATAGGGTCGCCCTCATTGGCTCTGCCAACATCAACGAGCGATCCATGCTTGGTAGTCGTGATTCTGAGTGTGCTGCCATTGTTCGCGACACAGACATGATCATGTCGACAATGGCTGGAAAGCCGTACCAGGTCGGTCGCTTTGCCCACACACTGCGTCTGCGTCTTATGCGAGAACATCTCGGCTTGGATGTTGACGAGATCTTGGAGGAGGAGCGCCGAGAGGAACTCGATCGCCAGGACTTTGAGAAGGAGATGGAAGATATCTACAACGAGGATGTTGCCTCTCCCGAATCTGCTACCTCCAACTCCAAGCGTCCAGAGCCTCTGCAAATCCCCAGCTTCAACCACGACCTTGATGTTGATACTGCCCGCGAGATGGACACCTCCAGTACCAGCGACAACCAAGAGGAAACGCCAGATGTTGCCCAGGCTGAAGGCAAGAGAAAGCATGAGCTGGATGTTACTGGATATGGTCCTGACCGATGGAGGAGTGCCGAGAAGACTGGCCTAGACGCAGGCCGTGACTCTGTCATTGTCAATGGCCGAGAAGTCCTCGTCAATAATATTAGCAACGAGGGCAAGGGCACGCTGGCGTCTCCCAGGGAAGCACACCAACATCCTCCTCTGGCGGACAACAGGTATCTCGAGCCCGGCCACGCCAACAACGATGGACTTCCTCCTGTGCCTGCTTTGAATCGACGAACCACCGACCAACTAGGCCTGCCTCGACCAGCACAGCTGCCCTCATTGCCGATCAGCGACGACACTGACATTGGAGGACCTCCACTACATGTTGACCCTGAGTCTGGAAAATTGACCAATAGCGCCTTCCACCCAATGGCCGCAGATATTCACCCTGCCCACATCGATAAGGACTGTATGAAAGACCCGGTCAACCCCAACTTCTTTGACGAGATTTGGAACCGCGCTGCTCAGAACAACACCAAGCTCTACCGCCGCGTCTTCCGCTGCATGCCAGACTCTGAGGTGAGCACTTGGGCCGAGTATCGCGAATACATGGCCTATAGCGAAAGGTTCCGCTCAAGCATGGAGGGACGAAGCCGGTCAAGAGGTGAAGATTCTGAGTTCCCTCCTTCTTCACGACACCGTGGTTCTACCTCTGCTGGTGCCGGTGTGGCCGCGCCAGGACCGGAAGTGTTGGTCAAGGCTGCTCAGACGGAAGCCGAGAAGGCGGCTGGGAAGCTGACAGAGAAGCTGCCCTTTTCTGGACATCACGATGATGATAGAATCAAGATCGTTATTCCTGACGAGGGACCTCGGGTTATGAATGAGAAGCAAGCATTGCATGATGCTGAGGGGGGCTCGTCTCGACCAAACACAGGCCTGGACAGTGAAAGTGCCGTTGACACTCAACGACCGATAGACGCGCCTTCTCCCGTTTACTCGGTGGGAGACACGCCATTCCCTGCCTTTGAGAGCAACAATGGAAGGTTCTTGGAGCCGCAGACAAGCACCAAGAACAGGGAGCGTCGAACGACCTTTTCAACCCTCGAGAAGCCGTCCTCGCGGGAGACTAACGCTCCCCCGCCTGGTCAGTTTGGCTCGGTGAAGCGAAGGCGCCGCGCAACCACTAAGAATAGCCGGCGCGGCGTGTTCACCGTCGACGATATGCCGTCGCGCAGTGAGGCCGAGGAACTTTTGAATATGGTACAGGGGAACATTGTGCAGTTCCCTTACGACTGGCTTCTTACCGAGGAGCAGAATGGAAACTGGGGCTACCAAGTGGATGGCGTTGCCCCCTTGGCTATCTAGTAAGTAACTCGTTCCACATGTTTGACGGCAGTACTAACAGATCGCAGCAATTAATCATAACTTGGTTCGCGTCGTGTTTGAACATGAGTTTGCACAAAAGCATGGCAAGGCGTTTTTGGTTACAAGGGAGCATTCATTGGGCGCGTTGGTTATAGCACACACAGAAAGTTTCTTTTGTGCATTGAGTCTCATGTATACCTTTTTGACTCTAGCAGACGCAAGTATTTCTATATTACATGTATAATACAACTAAATTGATGCTTCACACCCTCTCGCTCACCCAAATGGCGCCCCGACAGCCTGCTCGGATGACACCGGTGAGTAGCCAGTGAGGTTCTGCTTTTCTTGCGTCATGCTCGACCGCATGATCTAGATGCTCTAGCTCCTCGTCCCGGATCCTTCGAAGGGTCTTGACGAGCTCCGACAGCTCTTCGCCGACCTCATAACCCTCAGCCTCCCACTGAGTAATCATCTCCAACAGCGTCCGGATCTGCTCATTGTAGTGGCCCCCAATCTCGGTCTCAACAGCCTCAGTACAGGCCATGGCAGCTTCGTAGCCCATCATGGCGGTCGACCAGCCCAAGCCTGTTGCCATGACGGACCACATGGGGTAGAGAGCGGTAGGTCGGATGCGGTGCTTGTGGATAAGGTGGTTGAATGTCTTGAAGTGGCCGTCTTCCTGGTCGTACATGTGCCCCATCAGTTTGCGGAGGTGTGGCTTTGATCGGAGGATGACGGGGGACTGGGCGGCATAGATGAGGACGGCAGCGAGCTCGCCAGCTTGGTTGACGCGAAGCTGGGGACTTGTTAACAGTGCACCGAGTGCAATTGAGTCTGTTGTACTTACAGCTGAGTCAAGAAAGTCACTCTGCTCTTTGGTAAGTGGCTTGCGCTTCTTGGGAGCTTCAGCGGATCCGGCGGCCACTGAGGCCTGGGCGTTGGAGGTTGTCGCAATAGAACGGACGCATGGTCGGTAGAAAGAGGCAACTGGTCGGGCCCCTAGGGTACACAGAGGCCTCACGAGAGCTCGGGTCGAGGCCATGGTCACTGCAGAGCCTTAGACGTCAAGATTACCTCTTTTAAGCCGTCAATTGGGGGGGTTAGTGGCTCGAGGGTTCACAGAGTCCCGAAATCGAACGATAAACTATGACGGCGCCGATCGAGCTCCGGGTCCTCTCGGTGGGCTCACCGATTGGCTGCAGCTCACCGAGGGCGGACTAAAGCTTCGCCGGAAGCACGGACCAGCCATACACGTGCAGTAAATGACATAGCCTTGGCCAATCAAGCGCAAGCCAGCGGACGACGAATTCAGAACAGGTTGTGGAAGAGAGCAACTCTGCTCCTTCAATTTCTTGCACAAACACATTCTCTCCATCAACAGAAGCCTCATTCATCCCCGCAAACCTCTCGCGCCTGCCTTGCCATCCTCCTGGGCTCTCTTTCATCCCGACACGGTCCGAATTTTCATCCCAAGACGCGAGCGACGCGCCTGCTGCGGCTGCCATAGCTTTACGAGCTTGCGCCTCCCCCTGAGAGCACTGTGCCCGAGGTCATCACCAATCCACGAGAGCAATCGCTATGGCCGATATCGACGACGAGCTTCTCGCCCTCGCGGGTGGAGATTCCGATGATGAGGGCTCTGGCAACGAGAGCAGGGGCATTTCGGCGTCGCCGCCGCCTGCTAAGAGAGGTGGCTCGAAGAAGGGGTCGGGAAAGAAGTCGGGACGAGGGGGCGACGACTCTGAAGAGGAAGGCGAAGCGTAAGTGACCCTTTTCGCAAAGAGCCAATCTGTACTACAGGAAGCTGTTCTTGCCTTGCGCGACGAGAGCGGCTGGTTACCTTGTCGAAATCGCCACCATCAATTCACCAAACACTAACGCGCGATATAGATACTCTGGACCCGGCACCCCGAACTCTCTCGAATCCGCGCCCATGGACGAATCCGACTCTGACGCCGAGCCGTCGCGAAACCGAGCTGCTGCTGCAGACGATGATGATGACGACAAGTACCCGGTTGAGGGCATGTACGTGAACCAGGCGGAGAAGGCCGAAATCATGGCCATGCGGGAAGTCGAACGAGAGCAGATCATCGCCGAGCGCATGATGGAAATCGAGCGCCAACGCCAGAATCGCCTCCTTCGTCAGATGATCAGTAGTGTCGAGAACGAGGAGCGCACGCAGGGTAAGAAGAAGCGCAGCGCCGATACGGCCGAGCTGGAGGGTGGTGAGGGGAAGGCATCACGGCAACGCACGGGCGATAAGAGAGAGTCTCAAGGGGACTCCCATCGCACAACAGCAATGGATTCCCTGCGCCGGGCGAGGGCGGAAAAGGCACGTCGGCGAGAGGATCACGAGAGACGCAAGGATACCTACTCTCCACGCGATCGCGACTCTGGGCGCGAAGACAGCGACGACGACTTTGACCACAGACGCTCACCAACACCCGAAGCTGACGAGCCTCGTGACCAGCCGCCAGCTGAACTACGGGATTATGACCGGGTACGATTGGGGCGAAACGAGTTCGCCCAGGTCTGCTTCACGCCCGGGTTCGAACATGCCATCACGGGATGCTATATCCGCATCGCTCTTGGGCCACACCCCGAAACCGGAGTTGAACAGTACCGCATGGCGTTGATCAAGGGTGCGTATGGCAGAGGGGATATTCCAAGCAGTGCTGACAAGATGTGCAGGCTTCACCACCAGCCGGCCATATGCTCTCAACGGACCTAATGGTACGTTTGTGACGGATCAGTACGTGAAGGCGGCCCATGGCAAGGCAGTCAAGGAGTTTCCCTTCATCGCCGCCTCGAGTGGAAAGTTCACAGAGGTACGTATAACATGTTTCGGTTCCTCGACATAGTCACTGACTGGATGGATGATAGGCCGAGCTCAACCGATACAAAGTTACCTGTCACAACGAGGGTGTGACGCTACCCGCAAAAGCCTATCTCCTCGATAAGATCGATGAGATCAACAAGCTGATCAACCACTCGTGGACCAGTGAAGAGATCAAGGGCCGGCTAAAGAAGATCAAGGACTTGAAGCGACGGTTTGATCCAGCAGAACGGGAACGTGTGGCGCGGATCCTTGAAGAGGCAAGAGAGCGCGGCGACGACACAAAGGTTGAAGAGCTCCAAGAGGAACTCGACAAGCTTGGCACGCAGCGCCTGGCGTTTAGAACAAGCCTGGGGCCGTCCAAGCTCTCCGAGATCCCTAAGGGGCAGTCAGAACAAGACCGGCTAGCTGAGCGTAACCGAGAGAACCGACGTCTCAATGCCGAAGCGGTACGAAAGGCTCAGTTGAAGGAGAAGGCAAAGTCGCGCGAGATTGAGATGGCCATTAAGCGTGGCGAGGCTTATAAAGGCGACATGTCACGACGACTGAGGACAAAGGCCAAGTTTGTCTACGATGTCAACGAGTCGGCGGACAAGAAGTCGGCGGCCAACGGAAGCGGCGCCAGCACGCCAGGAACAAGCACACCCAAGCCGGCGGCCAAGTCTCAACTACTACCACACTTGGCGAAGTTGCAGGAGGAAAAGCACCAGGAGAAGAAGGGCATCCCGACGATCCATAAGCCCCTGATGGACGACGACGTGATCGGGTCGCTGGACCTGGACATTGACGTTGAGATTTGAGGACGCAGCGTTATTACGAAAAGCGCGGATAATCAATTGCTTTGTATTATTGCTTTACGGATTAGAATCAAACGGGCAGGGCGCGGGTTGCATTTCATGATACGTTGACAGGCTCTCACTGATAGGTAGGGGAGACTACACGCGAGGGACCAGGGCTGCTGTGTGCATTAGATAGGGCTTGAGCAAAAAAGAATTATTATCAAGGTTAAATTCGTATATCTGGTGAGGTGAGTGGTTACTCTTCGCAATAGTATGGGGTTCCTGGTGAACATGCCAGTATCTCCATATCATGACCTGTAAGTTACCAAGTCTATCGAGTGAAACTCGCAAAAGACAAGGTTACTACACATACGGCCAAGTATAAACCTGCCCTAATAATATGAATATTGACGCCAAAACTGTCTTGTAATACTGGCTGATCTTTATAGGTGGAAAGCGGTGTATTTCAACTAAATTGCCATAAACATTACATATAAACATCTACTCATATGTCTTCTCGTGAGCTCTCTCTCGTGTATTCTGACTTGCGATCTATATCCCATTAGTAGCATCTCGCTCATCAACCTCCTACCGTCTATCCAAACTCTTGCGATCCTCGAGGTAGTCAAACTTTCCCTGGACCCTCCTGACGATGTGGTAGGCCATGACCAGGACATGGAAGAACAGCACCGAGCAAACAGCTCTCACCTCCTCCCTCGCCTTCTGGGCCAGCCCCATCTTGGGCCGGATGACCTTGCCGTCCATCTCGTCCTCGAAGCGCTCACACACGTCGAGGTACAGCCGCGGGTCGTCGGTGATGACCCCGTCGATGAGGGCAGGGGCAGCACTCCTCCCGCGGCCCAGGTTCTGTCGGATGCACCACTCCATCCAGCGCGGCTCGTTGACGGTCCAGGTCAGGAGGAGCTTGTCGGCGCGCTGGAGCTCGCGCAGGAACATGCGGCCGGGCGGTCCCACGAGGCTCTTCTGGTTGAGGTTGAAGCCGAGGTTGGGGACGCGGAGGAAGTGGTGCGAGTAGAGCAGGGAGGCGCTGATGTGGGCGAGGGGGAAGGTCGGGAGGTGTCGGCGGGCGGCCTGGAGGAAGGATGCCTATGTTGCTGGGGTCAATCAAGTTCTTTGGAGTGAAAGTTATCGTGAGTATGAGGGGTGTAAGTAGAGAGAAGCGTGTCATGAGGGATATGAGTTGACCACATGGTGAACTGGCAGAGGGTAGTACAAGTCAAACACAACTCACATTCCAGCATCCCAGCACGATACGTTGATCCCATGGCACCGCCCCTTGTACACCATCAAGGGCCCTTGAGATGGCAAGCATCAGATCGTCGGGGTCATCATCAAGCTAGTAAATCACAGCATCTCAGCCCCTGTTCTTACACATGTCAATCTCGAAAAACTCACCTTGATGTCAAGCACAACCCAGATCTCGTCAAAGCGCGGCTGGGCCAGCCACGAGAAAAAGTCCTGCAGCCGCGGCATGGCCTCGTGAGGCTCCTTGAGGGTGCGCATGGTGCTAAGGTACTCCCACGAGCAATCTGCGATGCGAGCGTCGACGCCGAAGCATCGCTTCAAGGTTGGGTCCTACGAGATTCACATGCGTGCACATGTCAGCCGTTTTTAATTTGGTGGTGGTGATGAAGATGAAAAGTGGTTGATTACATGTGACAGCACCGCGACCCCATCGGCCGAGAGATGGACGTCGGTCTCGATGGCATGAGATCCGGCTCCGACTGCGCCCCGGAAGGCGGCCATGGTGTTCTCCGGGAAGTAGGCCTTGGCACCGCGGTGAGCGATCGCCTGCGGGAGACGGCGGGATGGATCCCGGAGGGACGGCCGGGCAGATGCCCAGGGTGCTTCCTGCCGTGTAAGTACCATTGTCTCATCTTGGGGGGGAGCACAAAACAACGGGGCAGTGCAACTCACCCTGAGGAACGACCTCGCTCTGGGCATCCTTATCAATCAGGGCTTGTCTCTCGTGGGACATGGCTGCTGCTGGTGTTACTACTGAAAAAGAGTGTAGTCGTTGTTGATGACTGAAGAGGAAGCAGGGGCCTGCTGCTGCAGCCTCATGCGTCGTTCGGATATATCGGGCTCGGAGGAGGAGGAGGAGGAACTGGCGGTCAGGACAGGCACGGGACAGCAGAAAAGACGCTCGCTCATGGACTCTGCAGAATGACAAAGAAGAAGGAAATGGAAGAGAAGTCGTCGTCGAGAGGAGCCTCGTCTTCATCCCAAGGCTTCCAGTGGTTCCATGATCCGATCCACCTTTTTGGATGCTGGGCCCCCTGGTCCAGATGACGGAGTTTACGTCGTTAACCCCAGCCAAAAGGGAGCTCTCAAGAAGAAACGTTTTGCACAGCCATAATTGGATGTATCAGCCACATGCCGTTTCAGCCACATCCGGCATCGCTCGGTAAAGTTCAACTTCCGGAAACAAACGTGGGGATTCCTGCATCGTGGGAGATACAGAAACAGACTAAAAGGCCAGGGGAAACGCAATACGCGCGTGTCAAATTCATCATCAATGGATACAGCACAGTACATTGCGCACTGCTTCTCCGTCGGTGAGACTCCGAGCAGTTGGGCTTGGTTGGCAGCCAGCAGCAGCCAGTCGGAGTTGAACCTCGGCTATTGAGAGAGTTTTGAGTTCCATGATGGGGGAGAAAAAAAACAGACAACTAATACGCACAACTAATACATTCAACCCAAACATGACACAATGAAAGAGCCAGTCATCTTTTTCTGACAGTCACGGGATCATTCAATGCTTAAACCTGTTTCTTTGTCTATCATATTATATCGCTAAGCGAGAGACTCTTCTCGACTCCCCTCTAGCTCCTGATCGACGGTCTCGACCCCAAAACACCACACTTACAACAACAGCAACCATCATGGGGATGATGAATGACAGACCCGGCATCACGTTCCGGGGCACACTAAGCAGAAACAACAGCAGTAGCAGCATGATGGATGGCCCTGCAGACCCCCCTGATGATGCATCTTATCGTAAATGTAATGTACCGCCCGTTCCTTGAGCTCAAGACAACGCCTCCCTCCCGCTCACGCGACACCCAAGCCAGAGAAGCCCGCATGCACAACATGACAGGCGACGTCCAATCTCATGCTGATCCGGGACCGCCTCTAATTTTTTCCTTTCTTTTTTTTCTTCTTCTTCTATCGCACCCCCCCGCCCCCCTTCTCCAAACATTTATTC
>JAANQP010000426.1:0-70406 GCA_011320165.1 Fusarium protoensiforme | reverse complement strand
GGGGGGGATTTGGTTGTCACTCTGTGATCGTGACCCAAGACAGCCCCTGACTACATGACGTCAGAGAAGCACGGTTCTTCATGTCCGCCAACGCTCTTCCGTAGGTGACAAAATTGTATACAAGATTTTCGAGATGTTCTTCCTTTTGCCTAAAATACATGTCATTTTTATTACTCTCATCTTTACGCATTACTAACGCCGTGGCCTTTAAGTGGACTTGAAGTGTGTTGCTATGTAATGTTCCTCCTTTAAAGGAGCTTCGTGGCGGATATTAAAGGATTGCTGCTCGGCGCACCACACCACCCCCGTTAAGAACGTTCAATCAAGGCAAGGCATTTGCAGAGCGCTTTTATCAGCCTCACCAGGGGAACTTCATACGAGGAAAATACCTAGACCTCGCAACATAGGTGTCGCCTTTGCTGAGACTAAAGAGGCGTAAAGAAGAGGTAATTTTCCAGTGCATTCCTTCCAGGCCGCCTCGCCAACGTCCACATCAGAGACACAGCCATCTCCCCCATTCTTGGCTGAGATTTTTCTCTTCTTTGGGCCATTTCAGATACTTGGCTACCGATATTTTGGTCCTCAAACCCAATCAAGAGTGGTGGCTGGAATCATCAACGTCAATGGCTGGCATGTAGTTCCAGATCTGGCGGCTTCCGAGGTGAAAGTTTCCACAACGACAAGTCCCGCGGTTGATCGGCATGTGTTCTGCAAACGGGGATAATAAGCAACCATTCCCTTGTGAAAAATAACCGAGGATGTTCGTTCATTCTCTCTCGCCATTGTTCAACGTGGACTGATTGTTCAAGGCTACGGACACACAAACACACAGTCACGATGCACTGGACAGCTCATAATCATCTGTTGCTTCTTTCAGCCTTGCTCAGCAATGGTTTCACAGTACATGCACAACAGGGCGGTGCCGATGCTGATCCCTATGCCCCCGTCTACACCAATTGTCCATCCAACTTAAGAATCCGGGACTCGTCATATGTATGCCAAGTACGGTCCCCTCTGGAATGACTAATTCTGATTGATTGTAGGGTCTCTCGAAAGAAGAGAGCGCATGGAGACAACAACGAGGAAAGCAGATGATCCCCAATTTGGAAGACTACCTCAAGCTGGCAAACATCTCCGACTTTGATGTGTCAAGTTTCATCAAGAAGCTCAAGCCAACTAATGTCCCCGTTATTGGTCTTTCGGTCTCGGGCGGCGGTACGCAGTCTGGTCTGGGAGGCCTCGGCATCTGGCAAGCGTATGATGCTCGGTCTGATGCTGCCATCGCGGCTCGCACTGGAGGCCTGACGCAGCTGCTATCTTACATCACGGGTCTAAGCGGAGGCGGCACTGTGACTGTTTCATTGCTGTAAGATCCTTCACCCCTTACAATTGACTGATGCTGATGAGGCGCGATAGTGCCGCAAACAATTTCAGCACAACTGATGCTCTGCGGAAAGCCACCAACTTTTCAGCTGCTTACGCCTCAGGACCTGATGGAGACCAGGATGCCTTTCTCAAAGAAATCTTTGAAAATACCGGAGCCAAGGCCGAAGCTGGTTTTCCTGTATCCGTTGGCGACACCTTTGGGCAGTTCTGGGGCACTTGGCTACCAGAGGCTCAGCTCTTCAGCAACTACTCCGACATCGCAGCCAACGGAACCGCCTTCAACGTCGGAGACGCCCCTATGCCGATCCTCGCCCTCGCAGAAGTCATCCCCGGCAAGTCCCCAGAGATCGGAAAACTCATGTATCCCGGCTTCAACAAGACAAACGGCTTCAAGCTCACGGCTTACGAAGTCACCCCATTCGAGTTTGGAAGCTGGCTCGGAGGCAGAGTCCAAGCCTTCATTTCAACAGAGTGGCTCGGAACAGCAATGTCCAAGGGCAAAGCACAAAACTCGAGCGAGTGCGTTCAGGGATTTGATAAGCTCACCCTCATGCAGGGGACGACGGCCAATGCGTTTACTGCTTGGTTCATCGATACGTTTTATGACATTCCCATCTTTGCCAAGAGAGATTTGCTTGAGAGGCAGACTGTGAACAAGGATATCAATGATGTTCCTATTCCGGAGGACCAGTATGACAATCCGCTTGTTCAGTTGGTGAATGAGACGGCTGAATACTTCGACCTTACGTTTAACGAATCATTGTGGTCTACGTTCCCCAACCCGTTCGAGGATTACAACAACGACATGAAAGGGGTCTCGGAGTTACTTCTCGTAAGTTTGTTTCCGGTATTTACAAAGTATTGCTCACAAAAAATTAGGTGGATGGGAGTCTCACTGGCGAGACCAACCCCCTTCGGCCTCTCATCATCCCCGATCGCAAGCTTGACTTTATTATCGTGTACGAAGCTTCATCCGACTCTATAGTCAACTCTTGGGTCAACGGAACCTATCTGATCAGTATGTTGATGCCTTGTCTTTACATTGAGAACTCGTATTGACTAGCTCTTAGACACTGCCCTTTCTGCAAAGGAGGGAAACATACCGTTCCCCGACATCCCAGATGTCAACACCATGGTCGCCCAGAACCTCACCAAACAGCCAACCTTCTTCGGCTGCAACGCTACCAAAGACACGCCACTGCTTCTCTACCTCCCCAACGCTCCATGGAGTGGCTACACCAACTACTCCTACACCCTGGACCAGTTCACAGACGAGCAACTCGACATTGCCTTTGACAATGCATTTCAGATCGCCACGTATGGCAACGGCACTGTCGACCCCGATTGGCCGGCCTGTCTCGCGTGTGCCGCCATCAAGGGAGCGCTCCAGCGCACAAGCACAAAGCTGCCGTCTCAGTGTCAGGAGTGTTTTGATAGACACTGCTGGGATGGCAAGACAAGTTCCAAGCAGGCTACGGCTGCGGATTTCGACTTGAGGCCCAGGTTGAATTCTAGTTTGACGTATGAGGAGTGGAACAAGACAGAATGGTCTGCGGGATCGTCCAACAGTACTAGTGGCAAGGATGATGATTCGGCGGGTTCCAAGGTCATGGGTAGTTTTGTTGGGGTGTCTCTACCTGTATTCCTGATGGCTGCTCTACTTATGTAGAGATTGCGAGCTCAATTAGCGACGAGAAGATCTGAAGTAATACTTGATACAGAATTGTCTTGAAATAAGAGGATGTTGTTAGGTCGGTTCCCTGACTGAAGATAATATAGTAGGTATATGTTTCAAGTTGAAAGTGAATCGCCGGTTAATAGAAATACTTAGGTTCTACTGAATAAAAAACCTGGTGGAATCCATCAAATCCTCGCAGTAAAGTTCATCTACCATCTCACCACCCATAATACCACCGACATATGATCCTCCAATGAGCGAGTAAGTCTTTCTCCCTACCTCTGACCCGTTTTGCGTTATAGGGCGCAGGATGAAAGGTACCGGTGATCCAAAAACAATGGCAACAGTATCCCCAACACAGCTTTCTGGGACACAGGTGCCCACAAGCCCGCTCTTGGAGACGAAGAAAGATCGCTTCCCAATACCTTGCTTCAAGCACTTCTCGTAGTCGCTCAGCTCCTCGGTGTGGCTAGGGTTAGTTTCCGTTGCACGCCGCTTAAGGAGGCTCAGATACATGTCCTCATAAGACGAAGGCGCAGGATTGTAACCAGACATCAGGGGCTTGTTCGAGATCAAGATTTTCCACAACGGCTCCTTTTTCTTAAATTGCTCCATAAAGGGTGCGATCGTGGGGTCCAACTGGCAGGGCCGTTGCCTGGCTTCGGACACCACAGCCTCTAAAGCAGGCAGTTTTTCGATGCACGAATCCAGAGATGTGCCCAATGATATGATCTGGTCGATTGTGTCGACAAAGAGCCCCTCTACCTGCAGTGTTCTTTCATCATCCAGCCTCTTGCCGTTGTTGCAGCCCGCCCCAGCGCCAGAGGCACTGATTCCTGCTGGGGGATGGAACTGAATACCGTTTGTCTGTGTTGCTCTGCCGGCCACCTGGCGCGTGAAATCGGGAACCCATGATGGAAGGTTTGGCTGGTCCACTGTTGGTGGAAGAGAATCAATGCGAGGAGCCATGGCAGAAACCCCTGGAAGGAATAGTCCTGATAGGAAGTATGGGCCGTCTCCCTGAGAGAAGATGTGTGCCATGGCATCTGCATAAACGGCCGCGGTCGGTTTGCGGTAGTCAACGGGGATTTCCGTACCAATGTCATCGGCTTTGAGCATTCCAAGAAGGCCATAGACTCTATCCCTTGGGTCAGTGGCCTCCGAGGTCCTCGAAATCAGCAGTAGTTTCCTCAGACTCTCCCCGCCCTGGAGCCGCATGGCCCCCTCCCTGAGTTCATTTAGAACATCGACCTTGAGCAATGCAAGGATCTCAATGTCGCCATCTGGCCCTTTTTGACGAACCATGCCGATTTCCGTGAATACTTCTCTTGCAATCGCGACCCATCCCTTGATGAACAGCGACCATGGCGCGGACTTCCATCCACAAACCACTAAAGGATCGTGCTTGGCCAGGGCCAGCTCTTGAAGGATCCAAGTGCGTGAGAACCATGGGCGACGATCCACGAGACTAAGGAAGAAGCTGCTGCATTCACGCATCAGGCTCAATCTTTCAGCACCCTGCTGTTGCCCAGAAATCACTGGTAGCGCATCAAACACAGCGTCGCTACCGTCACCTTCCCCTCCAATCCATATCACGACTTGTTGCGCCGATGCGTAAATGTCCCGCATCATCGAGACTTGCTGGCCTCGCTCATCTAGATCCGCCTGGTTGATGCATACTGCATCTACCCAGAGGGTGATTGGGTACGTTCCAGCGGGCGGACGTAGGTGTCGCAAGGCTGAAACGAGGTTTGCCGTAGCCGAAAACTGATGTCCATCGAGAACCAGGACATTGCTCGAATTATTGGGACTCGAGGGACTGCCCCAGACATAGGATAGTGCGTCGTAGACAGGGAGGGTGGTGAGGCTGGAGTTGGATAATTGGCAATGGAGCGGTGTATCTGGGCTGCCCGGTAGGAGTGTGAGAAGACGGAACCCGCTAGGTTGGGAGCCGAGCGGTTGGTAGTGAAATCCAGTGGCCGACATGTTTGAGTTGTCATGGAAAATAACTCGCAGGGTTGTTTTTAGATAACTATTACTATTCGTACGAATTCCACACCACGTGACACTATAATCTCTCCCCTGGCTCAAGATGCATGCCGAGCAGGAGCGTCATTGGACGTCCTGGATCTGTCGTCTTGCAGGGGTATATTACCGGTATCAGCCTGTCTCAGTCCGGGTTCTGGGTTCCTCAGTCATAGCTAAACACTAGCCCGGCTTAAGCTGAAAACAAGAAGCAGAAGTAGATGTTACTATGCTTACGTTTTATCAGAGTTCCTATAGCCAGGTGGCTACTGCTCCAAAATCACCAATACTCTTCATAGCCTTCCAAGACTACGTCTCCATGTCGATTCGTAGTGAGTCCCTCTGGAAGATCATCCAGCCCTTCCACGAACTGTCCTTCGATGTCGAGTAATTTTCCGTCACCCTTGCTCCACCTGTGTCGTACAATCCCCGGCGGGGACTGTCGATCTTGTCCACCAGGGTATCCCTCAAACGCCAAATTAAACCAAGGCGCACCACCAAGGGGATCACGACCATCCCCGAGTTGGTGCCACGTGACGATCTCAATACACCAACCCATTTCCTCTTGTCCGTCGTGTTGCCGGCTGATCTTGACTTGGTAATCTGTCATGCAGATTGAACAGGACCGGACGTCTCCAAGAACCTCGCTCGCACAGTCACGCGCAGGAAAATGTTGAGTGTCCAGCTCTGGGATACGATGCGGGAGAAAATGTATTTCACGCGCAGCCCAGCAGTTATCTCTGTCCCAAAACTCCCCAATCTGCAGGTGTCGACACACACACCACCTGGCGTCGTTGATTAAGCCTTCCAGGCTTTCGGCGTCGTCTTGGGGGTGGA
This sequence comes from Fusarium protoensiforme, assembly GCA_011320165.1. Lineage (NCBI taxonomy): Eukaryota > Fungi > Ascomycota > Sordariomycetes > Hypocreales > Nectriaceae > Fusarium > Fusarium protoensiforme. Next base: position 64,480 of record JAANQP010000426.1, on the reverse strand, counting down.
ATATCTTGTATCGCACCGAGAGGTATAATTCGTCATCGATTATCCGCGGACGCATCGACATATCAACTGACGTGCCAGTCTCCGGGCACCGCTTGCTGGTGTCCAGCTCAATTGCTTCAAGTGGTATCCCGTGTTGAGGTCCGTAAAGATGGCGGTTCATGATAACCCTCACCGCGTGGAACGTTAGGCGATGATCTTCGCCTATCGGGAACCAGAGATAATCTTTATCATCGTCGCGCTCATGGTGGAGGCACCCTTTCCACTGCTTCCAGTGCGGCCGATCCTCCTTTGGAGGCACATCCCAACGACGCAGCTTTTGGCGTTGCACACTATAGTAGTAATGGGGATTGCCCTTCTCCAACTGGTATAGCAGCTCTCTGATGTGGTACCGACTGCTTGCGCGCCGGTAGTACTGAGGGGTTTTGAGAAAATAGTCGCTGTAGAGAGTTTGACAAGTCAACGCAAAGCAGATTTGCGTTGGTCCGTCAAGAAACCTGAAGATCATATCTCTCAGTTCAGGTAGAAACTTGAAGACGCATATCTGAAGGTGCGTGCTCTCCGAACTCGAGTCACGAGCATCCTGCATGGCTGGCTGAATGGGAGGAGGCATCGTAGTTTCCGTTGATGTCATTTCCAAAGACATCGTGTATGGAAGAGGGAGCGACGTGTTTGAGCAAATTCTTTGACCTGGTGTGTAGAAGTAGAAGAAATGTCAAGGGGCCCTCGAGTGTGCTGGTCTCTCTTATATAACTGGTGTCTCGCCCTCAAGCTGACCTAGGCAGCTACCGCAGGTGCCATGGCGTTTGATTTAAACCTTGGTTTTGCATTTACTTTAGGCAGCCTTTCAGTCCAAGATGAGGTTTTCAAATCTAGGTTACAATGTTTTACAGCATTGGGTTTTAATGCTGTCATGTGTTTATCAGCGTGTTCTTTGATATTATGGCCGATAACTTCTTGGAGGCGTCATTGACATCAACAACAATGAAATTTTCAAAGAAGCCCTCTTGAATAAGGTTGACTTTCGTCGATGCAGCTGGAAGGGCTATGTCGGTTAAGGTTGTTTTGTTGCGGTATTGGACTGCCTAGAAGCTTCTAATGCGTAGAGACACTGTTGCTTTGCCAATGCGCTCTCTCTGATTCATCTGAGGCAGTATACAACCTAATAGCTCGTGCTACCAGATGTCGCCCAGCGGCATACACCAATATCCGGGCAGGCGAGGAGACATGTGGCAATCAATACGGTGTTTTACGGGTTTGGGTTTAATACCATCGAGCATTGATCGGTGTTTATTTTGCCATGTAGCTGATGGCCCCTTTTGGAGTCGTCATTGACTATGATAATACTAATCATGCAGCAATCAGAGACCGTGACGTCAACGTAGTTATCCGGACCGCCCATGAAAGCATATTGAACAAGATTTACAGGAGATGTTCACTGATAATACTACTTTCTATAATACGGATTGTCCTAGGTCAGATGCCACAGCTAAAAGTACCGCTCCCCACGTCGCGGCCAAAGTCGAGGTAGAAGCAAACCACATGTCCGGCCCATCGACATTGTCAATCTGGAAGTAGTATATGCAGACATGCCAACTGTGGAACTCGGCAACTCCATACGTTGCCCATCTCAGACTTGTGGAGAGGGGGTGATCCGTGTATGCAGTCATCATACTCGCCACACCCAAGCAGACGCAAGCAAAAGAAGAGACAAAGATGAAAGCCTTGTAACAGATAAACACCGGGTCCCTTGATTCGAACGTCGTCTTGTCCAAGTTTGCGACTAGCTCGGCGGCATAGATCAAGCTGGCCCATATGGAAAGGAGGATGCCGGGAACCATTTGCCATGGTGCGGAAGGGACCCAATCGCCATAGCCGAGTAGAGACCTTAACCGTAGTTTCGAAAGCCTGACGACAATGGCCAAAAGCACTGAAAGAGCAATAGAAACACTCTCCAGTTTATCATGTAGATTGACGTGCTTGGGCATCGTCCCCCGCCTGAAGTTCATGTAGAAGCCCTCTCCGCTTATTAGGCCACAGTCCGCACGAGCATCGTCCTTTTCTCGACCAAAGGAGCCGGCAGCAGAAGGGTTTGTCAGGTACAAGCCAGCAAAGACAGCAAGCCACAGACTGCCTGAGCTGCCAAGAGTTGTAGCGGCACTGATGGTGACTCGAGCTGTGGTGATTGAAACCATGTAAACCCAAAGACCATGGGTCTCAATAGGCTCGTAGGCTAGTCTAGAGCCTGCTGGAGGTGTCACCGCCTGTAGTTTCGGGGTGGAAGCTGAAACGAGAACTGGATTGGCCCATTGCTTCGCAGAACTGCTCTGGGTAGTCGTCGGACCTTGGTCATCGATTGAAGCAACCCCGGCCCATATGGAGATGAGCATGGCTTCGAAGACGATGCATCGTTTGGCATCTCGAGCTGCGGCCGCGGCAACAGAATGAGCAAGGAGGCACGAAACACTTTTGAGGTTCATCGTCCTTCGTCGACTTCCGACTCTAACGCTGATTGCATCGAAAGTTTTGATGACGACACGGTGGGCCAGAAAATCTGAGATGGTTGAGATGTTGTCGGGAACCCAGAATCTATTTGCCGCAGAATTGACATCTCTTTCCCAGTTCCGAAATTCCGACAGCCACTGCTGTTCCGTATTCTTCTGAGCTTTACTCATGAGGAACAGCTCGCTCCCACGTCTGACGTCCTCGTTGCTTGCGTGCACCAAGGTAGAAAAGCTCCAGGATCCCGACTTTACAATGTCGTTGCTGGCCTCTTCCAAGCCGATGTCCCTGTCCCTGAACTCTTGTCGGATCTTCTCAGCCTGGTCGATGATGTCGGTTGGGTCCCCGTGATAACAGTTCTTTTGGCAGCATTCCACATGCCCGAAGCCATCCCGAAACTGTTTTCTAGCCGTCTGGAGGCCAGGCATCAGCCAGTATTGGGGAATCATGCCATAAAGAGTGGATGTGCTGTTTCTGAAGAACATCCAACTGGCAGCAATCAGCGTTACGACACCGCTTGGGTACTGTCCCACGTCGCTGTTGGGTATTTGAGCCCAGCATATCTGAAAAAGACTGAGAAACACAAGCCGAATCGACATAATCGGGGAAAGAAGTTTTTGTAACGGCGGCATCCTGGTGCGTGTTCTGTCGTTTTGTGACATGGGGGACTTTTGTAGTGAAAAGGAGCAACATCAACCATGGACGAGGGAGAGAGAGATTCTTATCAGGCTTTAACCACTCTGCCATAAGGAGGATAGCCCAGGCACTGACCAATGGCACACAGCTCAAACTAAACACAATGGTAGGTAAGCGTCCCTCGAAAGGGGAAATACGCCATGTCGTGCAACAAGGTCGGGCAACACCCGAGACCTCTGATCCATAGGCGCCAGCCTGATTTCTGAGTGGATCAGGTCCCAGAGGCTTCAATAATCGCTGACCGGTTTCGGATGCGGGTCTCGAGTCCCACCGGTGAGCTGAATTGTGTGCCGCGCTGTGTCTAGATGGGCGTCACTGGCCAGTGAGATCCTGTGACATCGTGGGTCGAGGTCAGCCACCAAGTCCAGGGGCCAGCCTGATTGCTCAAGGTGCAATCGTTTCAGCTTCTGGTCGACTATTTTTAATTCACCTGCTTTCAGAGAGCGGGGGGAGAGTGCGGTGGCGTTTTGGATGGGCTGAGCCAGCGTGTTGGTCCTGGACCTCAGCTGTGTTGAACAGCGTCAAGAACAAGTGCTCCAATCAAATAGAGAGAGATAACCCTCTCAGAGCGACATCTCAACTAACCTATGGATGCGCCAACAATAGAACATTTACACAGGAAGCCCTCGGGTGCCAGCCTACAATTTTGCTGCCTCGCTGCCAAGCCCCAGCTCTTTGATGATGATATCCGCAGCCTTCTCACCAATCACAATAGCCGTGTTGTTGGTGTTCGCCCCAACGTTCATAGGCGGAATGCTCAGATCAGCAAGCTTGAGACCCTTTGTTCCCCAGACGTTCAGGTCTTTGTCCACGACACCAAACTTTTCACGCGGCGCCATCTTGGCTGTTCCAATCGAGTGCCATGTCGTTTCAACTCGCTCACGGATGAACTGCTCGATAGCCTTGTCGTCCTCTGCAGAGTACTCCACATCCTTGACATTTCCGAGTCTCTCGCTGAGGCTCACACAAGCTGCCTTGGAGCCAGGAGGAAAGTTTGGATGGCCGGCAGGGATCTCACCACGGTACAGTTCGGTTCGTCGCATGATCTCGCGAGATCTCTTGTAGGCCCAGAGTTGCTTCTTGAGATCAATGTCGCCCTTGTCTGTCAGGAAACCAACGTTGAAGTCGAGTGGGTCGGTGATTTCTGGCCCGGTGATGTGGAGGTGGCCTCGAGAGTAGGGGTACGCCGTGTAGTTGGCGATGGTCATGTATTGTCCCATCGGAACAGTTGCGAGGTCGCCATAGAAACTGACATTTGTTAGCTCAGCTCTGTTTTGTGTTCAACCGACGTACGCAGAAATGACAGCAGTGAGCATCAGTGGACGGTTCGGAATATCCTTGAAGTCTCTGTCCCACGCGGTTCGGAACTCGGGACCAAGCTCATCAACCTGGGCCTCGGTTGGTCGAAGCTTGGATGAGAGTTCAACTGTGTTCCAGCCGAGTTGTGGATGCTTCGAGTCGACCAGCGCTTGGCGTTGTTCTGGGTCTCTGAAGATCCAGTCAGCAGTCTCGTGGGGCTCAAGACCTGTACTGTAGGGGTAGAGGATGATGTTGTGATCCTCATATTCTCGTCCAACGCCGGGAAGGTCGACGGCGACAGGGACGCCAGCTCTCTTGAGGACTTTGGGGTCGCCGACACCTGATCTCTCGAGAACAGAGGGCGTACCACAGGCACCGCATGAGACAACCACCAACTTGCGAGCCTTGACGATGCGCTTTGGGTGTTGAGTGGCAGCAAGCTGAAGTTGGAAGGCAGGGTTTGGGGTGTATTCCACACCGACGGCTCGTTTGTTGTCATCTAGAAGCACGCGAACAACCTTGGACTCGACAAGGATGTGGAGGTTTGGGTATTTGCTTCCTTCCAGCTTGTCGTGCAGATACTTTCTCGCAGTATCTTGTCGTTTACCGTCGGGCGAGATGTACCGAAGCCAGCGCTCAAACCCATTGTTGCTGTCCAGATCCTGGAGGTCCTTGATCTCAGGCCAGCCAACGGCTGCTGCGGCCTTGAGTACGTCGTCTTCCACTTTGGTATTACGAAAGGTACCGTCGCTGACATGGATTGGGCCGTCGAACCCGTGAAGCTCTGGGTTGCCTTTGCCGTGGTATGTCTCGAACTTGGGAGTGTCAGTAGCAGGACTACTGTCGATAACTTGAGTGAATGGTTACCTTTTTCAGAAATGGGAGCATCTCATCTCCCGACCATCCAGGCGTGTTCCACGAGTCAAAGTCAGACCGCTGAGCGCGGGTGTACATGAGGAAATTGATGGACGAGCCTCCCCCAAGCACGCCACCCGAGGGAACAATACATTCTCGGCCAGCTAGCTGTTCTGCTTTGTTGGCCTTGTAGAAGATGGTAGCCTTGCTGGTGGGTAGTAGATGGTCGGGATAGAAGACGGGATTCTCGATGTTCTGGATGCCTCGGTTGTCCTGGCCTCCTTCGATGACGAGGATGGAGAGGGTTGGGTCGGCTTCTGCTAGACGTCCAGCTACGACGCAAGCTGCGGTGCCGCCTTTTGGGGATTAGTATCTCTTTAAAATAAAGGTGAGTGTCTCACCTCCAGCGATGATGACGTCGACTTCATCGATATCGTCGGCGAGCTTCGTATACAGGCCCATGGTTACTGTTGGACTTGCTCGAGAACGCAGTCTGGATGATGATATTCTCTCTTGGGCCGGAGCCTGGTCTGGGCTCTTTCCTCCCTTAAATACACTCGGCGCTGCCCTGCATCTTAATCACAGCTTCATGCATGTTTGGCCCCCGCTTCTCATGCTGGATGCTCCTTGCGTATCACGTACATCAAGCAGATCTCCAATCTGGGGTCGCACAAATTCCCTCGGTCACGTCGCAGGGGGTCTCAGTGCCATCTTCCCGGTCCATGCTCGCCTTTGGCTGCACAGTCCATGTGATGGTGAATAGCATCGGTCAGTTTGGATGAGTCGACGTTGATCCGAACCCGTGGACAAAGCAAGTTCATACGGACCACAGCAGCTCCACTATCACGGCGACGAGTAGACCCTGAATGTCTTATTTCGGTTGGAGACCCTGACTGTTGGCCCTCTAGTTATCCCAAGAAGCACGGTAGATGCCCAGTTCTCGCAAGGGTAACCAAATTGCGAAGCCCTTCAATAGTGAAAGTCCCTCCATCTGCTCGTCCGAGCCGATAAAGGCAGCTAGGTGCCCACTCGAGTCAACAATTGACTCAGTCTGTCGCAAATTGAGGCACATGCCATCTTCCACATGAATGCACCTCTGGCGAATCAAGACAAGGCACTTTGCGCCCAAGTGAGACAACTGAGCGGTCCCCGCACGACCTCCCGAGTGCTCAGTTCTCGTAGTGCTATACGCAAATGGTATCTGCCGCGTTGCCTCTGCAAGTTGGTCCCCGTTGTCACACCTCACGTATGCCGTAGAACGTCGCCCCAAGAACACCATCAGTAGTCCCCAGGCCGTACAGGAACCATTGACGATCCTGGGGAGCATTCACCTGACACATCAGATTAGGATACAAGATGAGGGGCTGGGGCGGAATATGCAGCAGCTGAGACAAACTGCATAATACGGTTGGTCAACGCAGTCGGTTGTGCTCAAAGATCCGCCAGGCAGGAGGAGACGCATCTGGGATCTTGGCACCAACTTTTCAGGGTTCGAGGCCTCGGGGCCCGATTTGACTCCACGAACTGTCATCGCGCGGATCTAAGCTGCGAGTCAATGAATGGGAGACGAAGGCGTTGCGTTGGTCAGGGGAGTGATTATGCGGCGAGCCTTCCAATGGGTTCCACAAGTGGTTTCTTTATCGCCAAGAAAACCTTGCACGGGCCCTCTTCCGGGCGCCATGTCCTTGGACACAACCAAGGCCTATCAGCTTTGTTCAACGTCGCACCACAAGCGGCAATCATTGCGAGTGCGGCAGCTGCATCGAGGCGACACAATCATGAGGGAAAGGGGACAAGAAATTTATTCCTGCAGCCCTTTCAATTGCCGAGATAACTTGTCCCTCTATAGCTCTTCTTGTTGGGAACAATTTTGCTCCTTCAATGAAGAAGTCAAGGGTTCTAACCAGCCCATAGCAGTTGGCGATGCGCTTGGTCTGTGTGAAGATGTCATTTTTGGGACTCATTTCGCATCCTGAATAGCCTCCAAAGAGGCATCGGCGGCCATCGGACCATGTTGGCCAGTTCGCTTCCTTCATCGCAGAGATCGGATTATCTTGTTAAAGGTACCTTGTCAGGCGACATCAGCCAGGTCATTGACAGACATGAAGAAATAGTTGGTTGAATTCAAAGCAAAAAACATCCAATTCATGAGTGAAATTTAGCAGATCCAAATTGATGACCTCGAACTAAAAAATTGACAATGGCAGAAAACCCGTAGCCCTAGAGTATTTCAGCTTGCAATAAGGGGTTTATTCCTTATCGGTGATCAAGGGTGTCTCTTTTCACGGTAATAGTGTATCAGAGACGGTAGTAAAAAAGACAGCTTACAACTCAATCCTGGCATCTGACTTGATGCGACTAACACTCCAGGCACCTGACCCGTGTATTATCTCAAATTGATCCCTACTTGATCCATAATCTGATAGTTCTGTTAAGTTCTAGTCGCAATTGGCCAGTGTCTATGATGGGGGCGAGATGAACATTCCGACAAGTCCTAGCCCCCTCTCGAAGACACAACGAGACTCCCGTGTTCGATGCCAGTTCACTGCCTTACCAATTCAACGAAACGTCTCCACATATCTCTAGGCGTTCATACATCATTCACTCGTCTGATTTAGATCTTCCATAGCTGTCCGGGGGTTGTGCTCGGACCCGTGCTCTGGCCATTGGCTGTTCCTCACCGTTTGTTCTACTCAACCCCAACCGAACTTGCTCCAGCAAATGTTCATAGTCTAAACAAGCACTGACCACAATAGAACTATTATTCACTCTGATTGGCTATATGTGAATGCGTGCTCATGGATGCTTCGAAACCGCAGGACACTGCTGAGCACACGCGGAAACACTGGGAACTACACGCAACACTCCAAACCTCCCATGTTCTCAGGAAGATCATGGTGTCACCGACATAGCAGTGAGAGAAGTCCAAAACTATATAAGAGCTAAAATCCCAGCTAAAGAGCCAGCTTTCTTTTCCATCATCACACACACTCACTCACGCTCACGACTACGAAGAAAGCAACACCAACACTCACACCACACAACCACCACAATCATCACCACAAATCACACGCTTTCTTCAACAGTCAACGACATCATGTCTTCCCCTGTTTGGAACCCTACTGACCGCCAGGTCCTCGACATTGGCGGCAGCAAGCTCGACACGGCCTTTGCCGGCCATCTTCCCGGTGCTGTTGCCGGTAAGGAGTGGTTCCCCAAGGAACTTGCTTACATCAAGGGCATGGAGAAGTGGTGTGCCATTGCTAACCGTTCTTACCAGACCTCTGATGAGCTCGACATCATCAAGGCCACCGCCGAGGAAGTTGTCTCTCAGCTTCCCTCCGGTACCATCATCATCGATCTCGGTGCTGCTGACTCGATGAAGTTTGCGCCCTATGTTCGCGAGTTTCTCGCTCAGGGCAAGGAGTGCACTTATGTGCCCCTTGACCTCTCCGAGACCTCCCTCGCCCGCCACATTGACAATGTCAAGAAGGTCTTTCCCACCATCAAGTGCATTGGCCTCTGGGGTTCTTTCCAGCAGGGCGATCTCTTCTTCCATCAGATCCCCAAGGGTCGCCTCTTTCTCTCCTTGGGCTCCATCTTCTACAACGCCCCCGATGAGATGTGTGTTGATCGGTGCGCCGAATTTCGCCGCCACCTCTCCACCACTGACCGACTGATTGTTGGACAGGACGCTCCTTCTGACGCTGAGAGCCATGGTGCTCAGTCGTCTTACCAGACCAAGGAGTATGACGCTTTCTTCATCCGCTACCTGGAGGGTATTCAGGATCACGCCGGAATCGTCGCAGACGCCAAGTCCTCTTGGTCTTACGAGTCCATGATGGATAAGTCTATGCACTACTTCAAGGTCACCGCCCTGAAGGACATGGTCTGCACCAAGTTCGACAACTTCAACATCTCGGCCGGCACGACCTACAAGATGTTTCCATCTTGGAAGCGCGGTGAGGTTGAGATTCACGACATCACCAACAAGGAGGGTCTTGTCATCAAGACTCTTGGCAAGGCCAAGAACTCCGGTATGCGCCAGTACCTCATCGGTCCCCAGTAAGTTCTTGAACTCACTCACCCCCCTCGGAGACTGAAGTTTCCACCCACCACCAGTCATGAGCCTTGACAATGATCAGCCTTGACCAAAAAAAAAAAGAAAAAACGAAAAAAAAAAGGGAAGAAAACACGAAAAACACGAAAAAACAGACTGGGGAGACTAAGGTCCAGCAACAACCTGAGACTTTGGCACGGAAATCTGATGTCCAGGCACAACCTGTAGACTTTTGCGAACAACACTGATGTCCGGGTTTTGACCTGTAGACTTATGCACAGATCTCCCTGCTGGGCTTGGGATAGACAGGTAGATAGAGACCTGGGTTTTTAGACCCTTGAATAAATGTCTCTTTAGATAAGTGGCCCCTGAAAATTGCCATGTGACTACCGAAATGACTGACTGAATAACTCTAAACTTACAATAGTGCCCTCACTGACAATTAGAAAGACTTTTGCTAAAGAAATAGGCTCTAGAGAAGGTCGAATATCTCTTCTTCCAACGTAACAATGAGTGGGACTTGAGATGAAAGACTTGAAGACTTGGCTGAGCCGAGAGGAAGGACGAGGCGGTTTGTAATCGCAAACAAGAAAACACGGGGGGCAATCCCAAAACTTGGTGGGCTCTGAATTTGCTTTTTTGTTCTTGGAATACTTTTCCCATCCGTTAAGAAGTGTCCAAAGGAGTCCGCGCCGAAAATAAACCAGAAGAGTGAGTAAACATGGTGTGTAGTCGTAAAAGCAAAGCCTTTTCTTGGTCTAACAACAAGGCTTCCACAGAACAAAACAGGTGCTCCGATCTCAATTTGAGGAAACACTCGCATACCAAAGCGACCGGCACATGTCTTCCAAGTAAAAAGACTCGGGCCAAACAATCGCCGACAAGGCCTCCCTTGCCTGCGTCCATCCCGTAATCTTCAACATGCAACTCCACTCTCGGATCAACCCACCAAACATGGTCTGCAGCGGAAACAACAGACCTTGGTCGTCGCCGAGTTGCAGGTGTCTTGCCAGACTGAATGCGCATACGTAGGCCTTCCAGAGCCAGAGATTTGAAGCTCTGCGGTCCCTCTTCTGGGGTCGGTAGCGCTCCAGGTCTTGCTTGACGAGGTATAGAACTCGTCGATGCATTCGAGGCTCGATGAGTTCTCCGGCGTTCCAGATGCCGAGAACTGCGTGGAGGTAGAGGCCAGAGGCAGAACACATGCCTGACCATGTAGTGACCAGTCGAGACCCGTTCTTGTTGTGCAAGCTTCCGGTTTCTTCCCCGGATAGAGACTCGATGTGGCATCCGACCAAGGCTAGTAAAAGCCTAGTGACGGCACCTTCAAGCCACATGTTCTGCTGGATGGCTTCGCGAGCCGAATTCCGTTTGAAGCCCGAGGTTTCAGTTATCCTTGTCAAACATTCCAGCATTGGGGTCCCGTCAATGTCCCAAAACTTGGTATCTGGGGGCAGTGGGTTGAAGAAGTACGGAACCATCTTCATGGCTTTGAGTCTGACATCCAGGCCGCGGAACTCGTCCTTGTGCCACGAATGCATGAGCTCCGCGACTGTGTCGGGATCGGGTCTCTTGGGGTCGGGTTTCGCGTCAGGGGGCGTGCGAGCATCTTCGTGCAGAATGTCTCGGAGACGGCTCTTAAATCCGTAGATGAAGTTGTACGTCCTGCACTCTGGTTAGAGGTGATGCATACAACCACAGAAAAGTACATACAGGATGACGTATCGATTTGCGAGTTCCTCTTCCACGCTTTCGTCATTTGAATATGGTGAGTCTGGGGGTTTGTGAAAGTCCATGTATTTCATGAGACCGTTGAGGTGAGTTTCTGCCGCTAAAACATTTCCAAAGGCGCACTATCATTGTCAGTATCTTACTCAACGTGAGACAATGCAAGTCAACTGACCTCAATCAAACACAAGGTAGCGATGTGTCTAATACACACATGGTACGCTTCCGGCGATTGCACAAGCAATTTGACCAGACGCATGGTCTCGCCCTTGTGGAACAGTAGGGTGGGCTCGAAATTCTGCAGCTGGCCGGCTTTCCACCCGTAGTGGAGGCCAGCAATGAGCATCGTGTTGCGGAGTGCATCAGGGCTATGCATGACAGATTTCAGTCTGGTCGATTAGTAAACACAAGCGTCGACGGGGAGTTAATTTGCCTCACAAGCCTTGGCGTTTATCTCGAGTGGTGATATCGAAGGGGTCCTCGAGTTCATAGACTATCGTTGGTCAGAGAGCGGTCGGCATGTCATTGGATGGAGCAGCACTCACAGTAACGAAACAGCTCATTCGACTGGAACGGCATATGGATCGGCTGGGAGAAACATGGCCCAACAGGCCGGGACGGGCGGGGCAAGGGTACCACGGCCAAGGGCTCGGCTGCCGGAGCCCAAGGCTCCTGCTCCCCGGGGAGGTTCGCCTTCCTACGCTCCCGAAGAGGAAGGCCGGGCAGGGGATACTCGCACTGCCTGCCTGCCGTGTCACAGTTCTCGCTGGGTATTCGTCAGCCGGCATGTACAGATATGTCGTTGGTCGCACCGCGTGCGTGATGGCGTCTATTCGTCCCGAAGAGGAAAGATGGGGACTGACCAGACGGGTCGACGTTCGTCACATCGCCTGTGGCGCTTCCTGCAGGTAAGACATCCTGTACGGCTACGAGTATGCTGCTTCCGGCTTCTTGACTGGGCGGGCTGTTCGCCGCCGCCGTCGTCGTCGATCTGGGTCGGCATTGTTTTTTAATGCACAGCTGGTATTTTGGGTATGCATGGATGGTAGGTTTGAGAACAAGGACACGCCACAAGGTGAGATTTGCCGATCTTGGAGTGATGGGTATAAGGATTCAGGTGTGGTGGAACTTGCCGTGGCACCCTTGCAAGTATCCTTTGTCCTGCTTTGCATGTGTTGGTGGGTGGAAGTGACTTTTGTGTATAGTGATTTGCTTGTGAGACATTCCAGTCCAACACAGACCGAACGAACAAAACGTACGCTCTGGCATCTCATCTTGGCTGTTGGGATAAATATTCGTCTCGAGTCTTTGTTCATAACTTCCGCCACTATCCGGAGGTTCTTTCAGCATTAAATTATGGTGTAACAGACCTAGAACTGGTTTCCACTCGTCGCGTCATAGCCCCGTTTGACTAATATCCATTCCAACCCCGCAAAGTCAGCGCTAAACGATTACTGTTTGCGTAGCGAGGCATGAGATCATCCCAGACTATGCCTATCTGGGACGAATATACGCTCAGTGCAACCTCGTCTTTGGGACCAAGGAGCTGACTAAGTCCAAGTTATCAAGAGTCGACAAGGAGTAAGAGGTCAGAGAAAGAGTATATATACTGAAGGAATGACCTTGGGTCCTTGAATAAATCATCAGCTTGTATCTTCAAGACTTCTCAAGAACAAAGTGCGAAACATCCAATTTCAACGACTCAAAACTACCAACATGTCGACTACAGCCATTAACGGTGTCTCTGTTGTATGTCCGGCCTATCAGATGCTCCTAAACCACTGCTGAACATGCTAGCGTATCCACGACAAGCCATACGAGGCGATCTCACCTCAACGCCCAGAGCTGTCCCAAGCAGGAAGGACTGTGCTCGTCTGTGGAGGCTCTACGGGCATCGGCCACGCCATTGCGCGCAACTACTGCGTCGCCGGTGCATCCAGCGTGATACTTCTTGGCCGTCGTGCTGATGTCCTCAACGATGCTGTGACTAAGCTCAACGAGGCACACCCAAACACTGCTGTGGCTGGGCGTGTGTGCGATGTTCATGTTAGAGACCAGGTCAGGCAGCTGTGGGATGACCTTGAGAAGGAAAAGCTTGCCATCGATGTTCTCGTTTTGAACGCTGTTAGCATCCCAGCTATGCAGCCAATTCTGGAACAGGGAGCCGATAGACTTTGGGAAGACTTTGAGAACAATATCCATATTCCCCTCTACATTGTGGAGAGGTTCTATAAGCAACCTCAGCATTCAACCCAAAAGGTGAGAAGAAGATTCAAGATTTTTTGGGCAAGACATTTGCTAACTTGAGTTTAGTTTCTTATTTTTGTATCAACCCAGGATATTCATCGATGGGACAGTGCAACTCAAATGCCTGGGTACCAACTTACCAAGAATTCCTTCACTTGCGTCCTCCAACAAATTGCACGAGACACCCCCGAGGAAAAGTTGCGAGTTATTTCTTTTCATCCCTCTATTGTATTTACAGAGGCCGCGCAAAAATCAGGATATACTAAAGAGACCCTCCCCTGGACAGATGGTACGTAACCAGCCTCCACCCTCACTTCACATACTGACTCTCTGTAGCAAACATCCCTGGCGGCTTCGCAGTTTGGGCCGCCTCCCCCGAAGCCCAATTTCTCAACGGCCGCTTCGTCTGGTCGACCTGGGACGTCAACGATCTCGCCTCTGGTGAGCTCCGGTCCCAGATTGACGCCGATCCGTGGTTGCTCAAGGTCGGAGTTAAGGGGCTGTGAGAAGCTCCGGTTCGGAGCGGAGGCGAGGATGGTTTCCGCACCCGGCCCAATTCGGGTTATTCGTGTCGGGTCGGGCGGAATTATGGGCGCCGTGTCCGTGTCCGCGTTGAACCGAGAGTTACCCTAGAGCTTGTGGTTTGCCATTCTGGCCTGCAGTCTTCTGAGTTATCTTATCTACCTGTGTATGGAAACTTAGCTGCAACATAGTAGTTGAGTCTTTCAACTATAGTCCTTGATCAATGAGACTATTGTTGATTCTCTAATTGTGGTTTTGATTCAAATGGATGAACGTTTATCCACACCACTACACAGGGTGGACACACTCTCGTTATCCTTTGCTCAGAACCTCATTGTGTCTCGACATGTTTGATCCCTCTTCACGTTACAGAACCTCTTATAGTTGCAAAGCAGTCCCATATATACTCTTCAGAAGCTTCCGATACAAAGTGAATTCCCCGGCCTACAAAAGCCGTGCCAAAAGCCGACCTCGGTCAGCCATCGGCTTTCCGAATTTCCGCCTCTAGACCCGTATATCCGGGTGGAGATTAGATTGATAACGCAAGCCGCCACGACATATGCCGCTCGGAGCATCCGATGCAGGTACATGACTTGTGAGTCTTTATAAATATCGTGTGCCCCGGCTGTGCACTTTTCCTGGGATATCTAACTCGTCATACCTCTGGACGTATCTTGATATCCTGAACAAAATGGCTGGTCCTCTTAAGAATGTCGTCGTCATTGGCGGCTCATATGTCGGCTTGGTGAGACTTACATCACAAGACAAGTACCTACTGAACTACATGCTAACAATACCAGGCCGCCGTTAAAGAACTAGCATCTCTGCTACCCATCACCCACAGAGTAATTCACCTTTTGAGACATATTCAAACAAACAGCTGACACCTCTTAGGTCCTGTTGGTGGAGCCGCACAGCCATTTCCATCATCTCTTTGCTTTTGTAAGTCATAATGGTACGTTTTCACACCGACTCTAACACCGCCGCAGCCGCGCTTCGCAATCGTGCCCAATCACGAGCACAAGGCCTTCATCCCTTACTCTGGGTCGTTTGCCTCCCTTCCAAACGCCTCGCAGCATGCTGTCGTAAGGGCACGAGTCCTGGGGCTGTACAAGGACCACATGGTGCTTGATCGGCCTTGGCAAGGGTCCACTGAGCTGCCGTTTGATTATGCTGTTGTTGCTACTGGGACGAGGCTGCCTGCGCCGGGCACTATGCAGGATGATGAGAAGCAGTCGTCTATTGACTACTTCAAGGTGTATCAGCAGCGCGTCAAGGATGCAAGCGCCATCGTCATTGTTGGTGGTGGAGCTGTCGGCGTGCAGATGGCTGGCGATCTCAAGCAAGTGTACCCAGAGAAGGAGGTGACGTTGATTCACTCACGGGACCGTCTGATGCCGTTGTACCATGAAAAGATGGATGCAACTATCAGGGCTCGGTTCGAAGAGCTTGGAGTCAAGTAAGTAATGCTTGCATGCACCACATCTCAGGACTGACATAGCATAGCTTGGTGACCGGCACACGTGCTGTGGTCCCTCCTGGCGGCTTCCCAACTGAAGGCGAGAGCCTCGAGGTTGAATTGAAGGACGGCCGCAAGATCCCTGCAGACCTCATCATCCCTGCAACGGGACAAATTCCCAACAACCAATTCCTCGAGACACTTGAACCCTCACCAGATCACGAGATTCTCAACAAGGCGAATGGATTCATCAACATCCGACCGACTTTGCAATTCAACGACCCCAACTACTCTAACCTCTATGCCTGTGGTGATATCGCCGACACCAAGGCCCACAAGGCTGCTCGACCTGGTATGGCGCAGGCGCGTGTTGTTGCCGAGAACATTGCGGCTATGATTCAGGGCAAGGAGCCTATCGACAAGATTACGGTTGCGCCTCCTGCTATCCACCTCACTCTTGGACTGGTAAGAAGACTGCTGAAGCTGACTGTGCAGAGCTGATTGTTGTATAGACGAGGAACATGATTTTCCGAAACCCGGATGTGGCGAATGGCCAGACGGAGCCATCAATCACGATGAAGGATGAGTAAGTTGATTTTCAAAAAGACTTCGGCATGCCTATGTACTAACAAGCTGGTCCTAGTGGCGCTGAGGATATGAGTATTACGAGTGTGTGGGAGAGACGAGGCGTCAAGGTCAACAAGCCCAGTGAATATCACCTGTGATGGTAGAATCTTGGAACTGGGGGCCAGAGGTTGTTGGAAAAGCGTAGTCACTTTGATAGACCTAGACTTCCAAAAGACTGGATGAATAAAGGCTCAAGTTTTCAGTATCTTCCGTGAGGTAGTCACGCTTCTTACTGATTATTATATGACGCCCATGCCTCTTGAAGTGAGCTGAGTACAGTATTGGTCGGCCAAGCATGCTTCCGTTCCAAAATGGACATGAGTTCAACAATCGCAGCCTGTTCCCCAGCGTCTCTGAAATATTCACCGCACATGGATATTCCCACAGCGCTCGTCACCATGGCCTCTTGATATTGCTGATTAGACATGGCCAACCCACATATCTTGCGGGTTGAATTTCTTAGTAGCTCTTCGAGTGCTTTGTGAGCTGCTCTTCCGCCGATGCCTAGTTGAAGCTTGGAGTCGTGGACTGCAAGGACTATGCGGGCTAGTTCTACATGTTGCTGGGCCATGACCTGACATTGGCTGGCTAGCCATATAGTTGGGAAATAGCGGCCTTCGGCTGTGTTTCGTTCTTTGTAGTACAGAGGCGCAAAATGTGGTGGCGTATGCTCATCCCAGTTGCGTTGGAAAGTCTTGAGGGCTTCCCACTGTTGAGCACGGGACCTCGTGTCCTCTCTGGCCTCCACCTCCGTGTGTCC
The DNA here is from genome assembly GCA_011320165.1 of Fusarium protoensiforme. NCBI lineage: Eukaryota > Fungi > Ascomycota > Sordariomycetes > Hypocreales > Nectriaceae > Fusarium > Fusarium protoensiforme. Next base: position 47,728 of record JAANQP010000426.1, on the reverse strand, counting down.
TGGAAAGCAATACTTGAGCACATGCGCACACCATATGATGATGCGATTCGTCCAATCATAGTCGTCGGCGGCCATGGTATCGTCAAAGTTGGCGTAGTCTGTGACGGCAAATATTGGGAGTCGGAAGGGTCGGCGATGTATGAGGACACTCCAAATCTCTTGTCGAAGGGCAATGAGACAGGCTGAATATCGTAGAGAAGAGAGGGATGTGGCGTAAACGTCGGAACCACGCGGAGGCTGAAGAATAATGGTTAGGAGTCCATGGGTTTCGTCCTGGGCGGCTTGAAAGACGGCTTGAACGGCGATGGAAAAGGTTTCGTTGTCGGTGCCAGTGAAGTGGGCTGGAATGGTTAGTGAGGATAACCAGGGAGGATAATAGAGACCTACTGTCGACTTGTTCGTGATATCGAAGTATGGTGATTGCAGTAAGTGCATCATCGCTGCAGGAGTTGGTAGGATCTGCAGAGACATCCATAAGGTGCGAAATGCACTTGTTATGATAGTGGATTGCTGATTCCATGGTGAGGTTGGGGAGAGGAACTCCATCGTATTCAATGACTGCATGGGGGTCTTTGAGGGACCATATTCGGGTGAGATATCTGGCAGCTGCTGTGCAAATGGCGTTGAGAAGAAGAGGACTGTGCATAGCACGGATGGGAAGGACAGAGCAATAATGATGGTCTCTGTCGCTCGTGTCGAACTGTAAAGAGTATCAAGATAAGTCACCGAGCAATGACTGAAGCATATTCGTGCCTGAATAACTCACAGCTCTCCCAAGCTTCTTGACGAAGCACCGGACCAAGCATGCCTCTTCAAGGGTTGTATGTTGAACATCGCTGCCCCCTACGAGTTCAGTTATCCTTCGAACCCCATGACTTGTAGTTAATGTTGACGGTCGGCCGTAGTGAAGCTGTCTATCGCTATACGGAGACTCTGGATTCGATGGGGATGGGCCTAGGGAAGCCGCGTCGGGAGAATGATGCCATGCTGTGGGAAACAATGGTGTACGTGTTGATGTTGAATCGGAGTATGCGAGAACAGAGGGTTCGTCGTAGGCCGAGGAGGGTGTTAGGCTGGGGTGCTTTCCAAGACGTGTATCGTCGCCGATACTTGATGTATCGAGGTTACTCTCTGATCGGGTCGCCGTTGTCGGTCTATGTTCGAGTGGTTGATGCCGAACAGAGTCGTCAGTTCTGGCCTGACCATCTCGAGAGAAGGACTGCAGGATGGACGCGGCAAAGTTCAGGTACCCTTCTTGAGGTTCATCCCTCGCCGAGGAAGGCTCCTGCGCGGATCGATTCGTGGCAACGTCGGATTCGTCAATGATGGCAAACGATTCCTGTTGTTCTATCGATTGTCAGCCATCAAACAACCCAAACAGACAAACGAGTGTACCTTGATTGCCCGTCCGTATCCAGGTCTGGTTCGGGTCAAACTTGAAGCTATTCTGCGTCGTAATCAACCTCTTGACGCGAAACTTTTTGTTGACGCGAACGCAGTTGGCAGACGTCTTTTTGCAATTTCCGCACGGAGTCTCGCCGTCGCCTGCAGCACGTCAGCACGACTCGACAGCTGCAGTGCAGACACGTACACTTCAGATGCTTCTCTACAATGACGTCGGTCTCATCAGCTCATTGTTTCTGTGGATCAAAGGGGAGAACAATCATCCAAACCTCGACATTTGTCGCAGGGGACAGTTCGCGTGCGGGGTTGCGGAGCCATGATGGTCTCAAAGGGAAGGATTTCGCCGGAATGTCTTTACAAGGGGGAAAGGAGGATGTCTCGTCTTTGAAGGAAACGCCGGTGAGCAGGCCGAGGCGGGCAAGGGTGGCAGTTGGGCACCACTAACCAATGCCGTCACCCCACACACCCTCTTCTTCCACTTCCTCTTCCCCGCACGACGCCATCACGACGAGATGCAAGCCTTCTTTCAAGGATCCCCAGAGTTTTTGAGTCTGGGGTTCTCCTCTTGGTCTGCATCTAATAGGAAGCGTCGCCGGGCCGCGGATTTCTGCTAAGTCCGGGGTTGGTTGATATTACCCCAGGGGGAACACTTGGAGAGCTGACTCGCGTATCCACTGCGCCGAGGAGTCTGGCTTCTTGGAGGGCTGCTTAACATTGGCTGTGGCGTTGGCAGGGCTTGTCCTTCGATGCTGTTTCTCCAGGAGCCTGCCGTTTGTTAACTGTCTCGTGATTGTCAAAGCTTAGTAATTTACTTGCCTTCTGTTGGTGTTGCCGTGGATGGCTTCACGGAGTGCGGATTCTCCCTCCAAGCCCCGTGTGCGACAGCTTGGAACAGCGACAAAACAAGGTATTTTTGCGCCCACACTGGTGACCCCATCAATGGGACTACTCTGGAGACTTCTATAACTGTAGCGACAGCTGAGACCTGAATGGCAAGGTATTGGCATGTTAGAAGGAGACGGTTAAGACCCCAACGGTTCGCATTCGAGGCAATGTCGCAGCTTGTTCAACATGGCCTATACAAGAAAAGGGCATTGACATTGCTTGAGATTACGTCAATGTCTCCCAACTCAACCAGTCGTGATAATCCCAGTCCATTCGGACAATGTGCTTCTCTTGGACCTCTTTCGCCGGGCTCTCCTGGCCTCCGGCTTTCTCTGCGAGCCTTCACTCTCCTCACCTTTGATCTATCCCTGCCACACCAGAGCTCGGCGACTTGGATAGTTTGAGACGCCAGAATCACAGGTAAGCACCCAGAAAATGGTGTTGTCAACTCGCGATGCTCCAGCCTTGGCCTCAAAGGCGGTGTTGGAGACTCGGCGAAACATGTCCTAATTGAGAACCGCTTTCGCCGAAATGTTTCCAAAAAATGATTAGCACCCTGGCTGGGCTTCGAGGCTTGTGGAGGGACTGACTAGGATTCTCCCCAGTATCCAATCAGACAGCTTCAAGTTTGACTTGCACGCTAGTCAAGTCCTCCCCATGGGGATGCGGAGAGCCCCCTTCTCCATGTGCTCGTCTGGGGTGGCGTCACCTGCTGCAAGGCTCCCCATGTTCTCGACTCTTGAAGCATGGAGTGACTATCTCCAATCAGAAAAGTATTAAATGCTTCGACTTTTCTGTCAGTTTTGATGATCTGCACCCTAAATCTCCACTGCTTCAGTTCAGCTTCCAACAAACACACATCTTGTTTCTCATCAAACATGGAGACCAAAGAGTCCCTCGGCCACACGCGGCCCACTGAGAGTCACATCGAAGAGAGTGACATCGCCGCTCAGGCGGGAGAGATCATCTCTTATGATGACAATGGCCTCGCTGGTATCGTCCGCTCACCCTACGTCCTCGGAGCAGCAGCTCTGGCTTCCTTTGGAGGCTTCTCCTTTGGATATGGTACGTCCATTCCGCAGAAAGCTTGCCATAGACTTGCTCACATGTTGCAGACCAAGGTGTCATCAGTATCATCCTGGTGATGGAGCAGTTCCACAACTCCTTCCCCGAAACTGCACCCGGACATTCTGGATATGGATTCAACGTCGGATTCATGACCGGAATGTTGGAACTGGGTGCTTTCATTGGGTGTCTGTTCCTCCCATATCTTGCGGATCGAATCTCTCGAAAGTGGTCTTTGACTGTGGCCACTGGCTTCTTTGTCGTCGGAGCCATCATCCAGGTACGAAAACAGTCTAGGTATAATGTCAGAACCGGATTTGGCTAATGTTTTTGATAGACTGCTGCTAAAAATTACGGAACCCTCGTCGCCGGTCGAACGATTGGAGGTATTGGCGTTGGTCAACTTGCTATGGGTGCTCCTTTGTATATCTCTGAGATTGCGCCTCCCAACTTGCGAGGATCTCTGCTAGTTCTTGAAGCCATTAGGTACGTGGTCCTCAGTGGTGGTTCATGGCCGAGCTAACAGGGTCAACAGCATTGTCATCGGAGCCATCATCGCATACTGGATCACATACGCTACCAAGGAACTGTCCGGAGAGCTTGCCTTCCGACTTCCATTCGGTCTCCAGATGGTCCCTGCCCTCTGCGTCGGTCTCGGAATCCACTTCTTCCCCTTCAGCCCCCGATGGTTGGCCATGCGTGGACGAGACAACGACAGCCTCTCCGCTCTTTCGAAGCTCCGCCGCGTCCCTGCCAGCGACGACCGAGTCCAGGCAGAGTGGAAGGGGATCGTCTGCGAAGTCCGCTTCCAGGAGGAAGTCAATGCCAAGGATCATCCCACCAACAACAAGTTCAAGCTCGAGATCCTCCAATGGATCGATCTCTTCCGCCCCAAGTACCTGAAGCGTACTGTAATCGCTCTTGGAATTCCATTTTTCCAGCAGTTTTCTGGAATCAATGCCTTCGGTGAGTTCTGAAGCTATTCTGATGGCTTCTTGAGGTCGAGTTGTGAGTTGAGGCATGCTGACGGTGTTTCAGTGTACTATGCGCCAACCTTTTTCAAGGCACTTGGACAGGACGATAACATGGCCCTGATTCTTTCGGGAATGGTTAATATTTGCCAGCTGGTATGTAAATCTCTTCAGGTTGCCTCTTGCGACTTTGAGTTTTTGAGCGATCACGGATCTCAACCGTAGCAACTCGACTCGTCACATTTCACTGGCTAACAAAATATCTTCAGGTTGCTGGAATCCCCACCTTCCTTTACCTCGACAAGGTTGGCCGCCGGAAGCTGGCCATCTATGGTGGTATCGCCATGGCCGTCCCCCACCTCATCATGGCTGGCGTCGTCGGCAAGTTCAACAACAAATGGGATACCAACCAGGGCATGGGCTGGTTCGGAGTTGCTTTGATCTGTAAGTTGCCTAGATAGTTGTCTTGAACTGTCTGTTAACGACCTGTCCAGATACCTATGTCCTCTGCTACGCTTGCTCCTATGGCCCTCTCGCCTGGACCCTCCCCGCCGAAGTCTTCCCCAGCTCCAAGCGAGCCAAGGGTGTCGGCGCAGCCACTTCAATGATTTGGCTTGCAAACTTCATCATCGGCGTTGTCGTCCCCGAGATGGTCATCAAGATCGGCTGGGGAACCTACCTGTTCTTCGGAATTTTCTGTACCCTTGCCGCCATCTTCTCTTTCTTCCTTGTACCGGAAACTTCTGGCAAGTCTCTTGAGCAGATCTCTGAGGTCTTTGGAGATAACCAAATAGTCGAGGAGGAGGCTATCCGTGTTCGTATCCAGCAGGATGTTTGGAATGACCCCAAGTATACCGCTGCTGGCGCTGAGGCCGCGTCTAGCTCCTAGATAACACTTGACATTCCCAAACTTGACTTCGATCGTCCAAATACTCCATGTACAAGATGGACCCGCTCTCATTTAACCGTGACGACAACGAAAAAGCCGGTGTCAAGATCATATTTTCTCAAGTATTTTGGATGGGTTATGGGGGGAAAGGCCCTTGATCTTAGTCTGTTTGCCATGGCCTAACGAGATCATTTCCATGCACATTCCCTTCCTGACCACGCCCGCCTTCACCAGTTTTGGCCCCATTTCAACCCTGCACCGTCCCCCCTTGAAAGGCCATGGAGAAGGCCCACGACTTGATAGCCTTTGGCAACAAGGTTAGTAAGATGGGGGCAAGTGCCCTCCAAGGCCCTTGGATCGAATGAACTGTTGAAGCTCCGTGATGTGGTTCTCAACCCGCGCAAGCACCTGTCCATTCTGGTGCAGATGAAAAAAAGTCTTCATATGATGAAGGCCCTTCAAAGCGGATGCCAGTGCCCCTTCAATGTCGTTAATGCCGTGTAAGATATCGTCGTGGGCTTCGGTGAATCGACGCCAGGCGTAATGAATGCGGATGTGCGCCCCTTCATCGAGGTCCTCAACCAACTCGGAGGTGCAACTCGTCAGCCACCAATCCTTGTCATCTTCCTCCCTAGCTCTAAACCCAATCATGCGTGCCATGCATTGGGCTGACCAGCCACAGACTGGACGCTGCATGTTCACCAGGAGCATCTGGTTTTCGCCCGCTTGATGAATGAAGTCACTGAGATGTTCGAGATCCTGGGTGCAAGCCATCTTGGCCATGCTCAAGATGTTGAGAGCAAGAAAGGCGGACGGCGCTTCGGGGAGGGGAAGGAGATTTTCTAACTCGTCCTGGGCCTTTGCCCAGGCGACATGGGTGAGCTCGTCTCTGACATCGAGGATGGAGATGATGCGGTCCAGCCACTCTCGGGTTACAGCAGGGCAGTTGCTGAGACCTGGAGGGGCTTGAGTGGGATTCGGGGATTGTCCAGGTGGGCCATCCCGTGGGTGCTTCAGATGCGGGTTAGAAGACGGGACTTGATATGACAGAAGGTTGAGTTCGGCGTACCTCCTCGGTTGGGTCTCCAGGGAGGCTGACTGCAATGAAAGCGTCCATGATCTATGATGACTGTCAGGTAAAGGGCCTTGAAAGCAAGAAGAAAAAGTATGGAGCCATACCGGAGCAATGAAACGCGAGAAGTTGGGCGACAAGAGAGGAGACTGAGCGAGCGGCGCGATATGGACTGGCGTATGAGATGCAAAGCTGAAGATGCAGAGGCTGGCGATGTCTGATGATCAGTAAGCATAGAAAAAAGATGGGGAGGGGCGGTAGGGCGTATCAAAGACGGTTGAGAGGAAGGGGAGGCGTTGAGCGTAAGTGGGAAGAAACCGTTCAGCATCTCCGAAGGCCTGGTATTGAATCAGGCGAGGCGCAACCGCGTTGAGAGAAAGCGAGGGAAAGAGAGGAAGCAAAATACCTACAAAGACTGAATGTATCCAGCGACTTGATCTTTCAGCGGCCCTAGAGTGCTGGTGATGGTGTTGTGATGTCGCAATAGTTTCGCGATGGAGATGAGAGGGTAAAGGAGGAAGATGCAGAGAAGAAGAGAGAAGAAGAAGGGAGGAGTCAAGTGATCGGAGAACTCGGGAGTTAGGGAAGACTTAGGGTCCATGGAAACGGGGGGAAATTGAACGGTCAAGCAGTGAATGACGTTGTTTGGCAAACGCAAACATTGGACGGGCACTTGGAACTGGTTCGAAGCTGGAGATGTTATATCTGTTTGACACGACAAATTCTGCTTGTACACCATCAATGATTTGGTGTACAAAAAAGTATGCGATAAGAATCAATACCACATTTCATGTAATGAAGTAGCTAAGCTGGCAGATGCGGGTTAAGAAGAACCTTTACCCAGGCGCATTGGCATGTCCAACACAATCACCATTTTGACAAATTTCTTGCCAGGCCACTATCCCCTTAACTCTCCCCTCTCTCGCGCCTCAAGTCCCGCCGCACTTGGTCTTCAACTGTTTTCATCTTCCGCCCATCGACGGACTTGAAGGGCCTTTGAGAGGTTGGCATATAAGCCAGGCAGCCTCCATGACCTTGGGATTGAGTCAGCTGTCAAGATCAGGCTCGAACATGGCCGCGTCCATCAGCTCGCAGATCGGCCCGTTCTTCTCACGCCGGAAAAACTTGTCAACGAGCTCGATGATCCTTTTGGCCCCAACCTCTGCCTTTCCATGAAAGCCATCTCTCTCGAAATGTCGGTGAGCCTCAAGCAATCGTCGCCAAGTGAGGTCAGTCAAGCTGAAAAAGCTCCCGTCGTTCCCCAATTCGACGTGCTCTCGAGCGGTCGACCACCAGTGCTCATCGGGCTCTGATGGGGCATCGACTCCAAACATACGAGCCATATTGCGCCAGCCACGGTCTGACTGGTTCGTCCTGGTTTAGAACGTATCGGTAGTCTTTCTTCGCGGTATTGAGAAAATATGTGAGTTCATCGTAGTCAGCCAGATAGCTTCCCCGGGCCTCGAACAAGATGTTTGAGACATCAGAGGCGGTTGCAGTGGTGTTGGAGGCACAGAGTGCTCCCAGCTGGTCCAGAGCCTTTCTCCAGGCCACATGCGTATTGGGGTCGATGCTTTTGAGGATGGTGATCGGCCCGCCCATCAAGGGATGGTTTCTGGGATCTATTAGTGCGCGCTTCACTAACTTGGGACCTGCATTCTCAGGAAGACTATTACCCATGGCTTCCTCGGGCATGCCGTGAAATCCAGGCAGTCCTTCGGAGTCCACGTCGATATGGACCTTGCCCATCACACCGAGATCACGGAGCCATGCCAGCCGTCGGTGCATTCTTTCACGCCACCTGGCTTCATGCTTTGACTGGCTGGAAGCGTCTGACAATGGCTTAGGCATTTCGGCAAAGGCGCCTGGACTTGTGAACTGTAGGTATCGGTTAGAGTAAGGGACTTGATACCAGTGAAGGAAGAAGTGAGCTTACCTGGGGCTGGGAGTTGGGCTGAGTGACGTGTCATGGGATTGGGAGCATAAGGCGCGTGCCTAACAGTGATTATCAGTAAGGGTGTCTTGGTAGAAAGAAGTAAGGGCTGAGGAAGCATACTAGAGTTGTGACGAGCGAAGAGTGCTGGCGCACGTTAAGATGCCGGGCGAGGTGGGATGACTTGAGCGGTGCAAGGCGGTAAACGCTATTTAATGGTTAGTAAGTAGACATGGAAGGCGAGAGGAAGCGATGGGTATACCAACGGCGAGGCGAGGCGAGGGGCCTCTCGAGCTTCTCTGGGACTTGGGCCGCGGGTGCATCGAGGCGCGACCTTCTGGAAAGGAGGGGAAGGAGAAAGAGTCGTGAGATAACCTCAAAAGCAAGATACGATCGGAGAACCGGGCTTTTACGCCGGCGAAGCGCTGGCGGTGGTGCTGTGATGGAGGTTTCGAGGTGATAGAGGAAGACGAAGGCAGCGAAGAAGAGAAGATGCAGAAAAATGAAGAAGCTGCGCCCGTGATTCACCCTTAGAGTATGCTTAGGATCATAGAATCAAGGTGAATAGGACGGCTCTGTAACAATAAAACGACATCATTCAGCAAACATGAAGGATACGTGTTCAAACCAGTCCGGGCGGCGACAAACACTGCCAAACTGCGGGACAATGGAGGATCTGCCTGGCATCATGTACCTTTAGAAATCTGATGAGCTAAATTCTCGTCAATATTAGGATGGAGCAGTGTCTATGGAGGGTCCGCATGGTGAATGGGAGGAGACCAACAAGGTTCCAGAGTCTCCTGTGTGAAGCATGGCTGGAAGAACGAGAGCCCCGTTGCCTGTTTGGCCTGACCGGTGTTGTTTGTTCGAAACGGAAGAGGAAAACGAAATCAAATACCAGGAGCGTAGTCTTAAAAGCTCAATGGACGAGAATCCCAAACATTACAAGAAATACTTCAGCTCGAAAGACGACACAAAACTGAGTACAAGACAATACGCAACACCCCTAAAAGCATTAACCACGGAGACGTTCATCTTGATTTCCATTCAGAGACTGCACTAATTAACCATGGGCCTCATCCTTTCCGTGTCTATCCATATCTTGTCCATGTCTAATGCACTTAGCTCCACACATCTTCAAACCAACGGTTTCCTTTCTTCTTATCGGCCCGCCAGCTTTCCGCCAGGGCATCAGACCAGTCATTCTTCTGCTTGATAGCCTCACTCAACACATCTCCAACATCCTTGGCCATGGTGGCAGCACCGCAGACATAAAAGGCCGCATCCTGATCTTGTAACAGACCCAAAACCTCCTCTTGGCGCTGATGAACCTTGTCTTGGACATATGTCTTCATTCCACCCGTTCGAGAAAATGCCGGTACCAACTCAAGCTTTCCTGCCAATGGGCCAGAGGTTGCCTCGTGTAATTCTTCAGAGTACAAGTAGTCGGACTCGTTCTGGCATCCAAAGAAGAGAATCATCTTTCCAACGTCGCGTCCAATCGATGCAAGTCTTGCGCGCTCCTGCACAAATGCCCGAAATGGGGCAATTCCGGTTCCGGCCGCAACCATAACCAGAGGAGTCAGAGCATTAATGGGCAGCTTAAACGTCGATGGACGGATCTGAACGTGTAGGGTGGATTTAGTGGTAGCCACATCGTTGCTAGGGGCTGTCTTTGAGAGAAAAGAGCTAGTAATGCCTGGGATGAGAATGTCGGGCTTGCCAATGAGTGTAGATGGCTTGACTGAGACGGTCAGGGTGACTTGACGAGGGGAAGTGATCCTGCTGGAACTAATGGAATAAAGTCGTGGTTGTATTGTTTGAAGAGAGTCGATAACAAACGAAAGTGGAAGATCTGTCCAGGAGATAGAAGAGTCAAAAGACGAAGCGTATGATAGCAGCCGAGAGAAAGTCAGATAGTTGGTGTTCAAGAAGGCAGCATAAGTCTCTCTGTCCTTGCTGATAGCCTGGAGCTCCCTCTTGACCAGACTGCTAGGAGCAATTCGCGCAAGGGACAAGACTGTCTCTCGAGGAACAGGGCTGCAGATCTCCAAATAGTGGCGGAACAGAGCTTCGATGGTTGTCGTGTTGGGAACCTTGGGGTCGTCGTAGCCAGATTTGGCGTTGATGCGGATGGGGTTGGATCGCTTCGCCTCCAGTCTGAGGATACGAATAAGATCGTCGACCTCTTCTGGGGAATTTTCGGGCCAAACGGCGATATGATCACCAGTCTTGTACTTGACTTGTGCGTGAGGCGTCAGGTCAACCTTGACCTCGATACAAGAGCGGTCTTGCTCAGCATATCGTGCCAGCTCTGTGCGTGCAATAACCGAGACGGGTACGATATCCGAGTTTGTGGATCCGGCTTTAGAAGTAGTCTTGTGAAAGGGCATTCCAAGATGCAGCTCTTCGTGTGAGATAGTTTCTCCCTCGATGACGTCCACCTCGGGCTCGTAGGCGGCTTCAACTTCGGTCAGGCCACGCTCGGCTGACAGGGTAGAAAAGAGCTTCTCTTTCCAGTCCATGAAATCCTCCTCCGTTGTTCGTGTGGCTTCATTGCCCTTGCCCGTAGGTACAAGTGGGACAGCGTCGAACTTGACGAGAGTAGTGACTACTTCGTCGATGGTCTTGTTGAAGCATCGGTAGTTCGAGTTTCCGCAACCAAAGGCAGCAAACTTCAAATGGCTAAGGCTAACACTGAAAGCAGAATGGGTCCAAGTGACAAAGTCTTGAGCGTTGTCGCTTGGATCGCCTTCACCATATGTAGACATGATGAAGATGGCGAGTGTCGTGCTTGGGATAAGAGAAACAGACTCGGGGTCGTAGTCAGACAAGTCTGCTACCACTGCCGTGAGCTTGTAGCGTTGATGGGCTTCTCGAGCAAGTCTATGGGCAAAGCCTTCGGAGGTGCCAGATTGGGAGCCCCAAAATATGACCAAGTCTGCGTTGACCTCTTTGATCAGATCGACAACATTGCGCGACCGCCTTGTGGCTTCAGTCCCAGCACCATGGGCTGCTTGAGGTCGCTGGAACCACATGTGATAGAGGGGGTCTTTCTGGGGAAGAAGACTGCCTTTGTTAATTATAAAGGCAGTTCCCAAGATGACCAAGGGAAGGAGGATATAGTCGTCATGGCTGAGATTCTTTGACAGACACTCGATGGCGTCTGTCAAGACTTGGGTAGTGTTGGAATTGAAGGCTGCCATGATGACGAAAAGAAAGAGAAGAACCACGCTGGAAGTAGAGATGAAAAGAGAGGTAGATGATCAGTGTGATGCGCCTTGAACTTGGACTGTAACTGTTTCCATGGGGTTTGATATACAATTGCTGTGAATCTAGCCACCCCGCAACTCGTATCTCATAAACTCCGAGTTGAAAGAAGCTCCAAGGTCGTTCTAAAATAGGGCATGGTTCGCCGAGATGGTTTGACGAATCAGATCGTCAAGTCGAACCTACCGAGGGGCTCCTACTCTCAAAATGGTTACATCTCGCCGAAGCCGACGCCCCGGATCGACTAGTGGCAACCACCGTTCTTCAATGTGATAGCCCTTCTGCAGCACCAAGGCAAGGTATGGGAAGTTGTGTATCAAATGAATGTTCCGTCTAGGTATAAAGGTCGCTCAAAATTACCTAGAACTACAAAATAGTTGAATTCTTCCATCCAAGGGTGAAACTTTTGACATTTTAGCATTGCCGGAAAACGCAGATTTCGGCGGTGATTCTCTTGATCGAGCTAGTGTTCCCCGCAAACTCGGGTTCCCCCACAAAGATGTTCACTAATTATATCCGTCATATTTTGCTTGTCATTTGTCTTTCTTCTCAATGGTCTGGTCATCCGCTAGATTCGGCATTATCCCCCGCATCTTATCGCCAATGCTGTCACTGGGCCTCGTCGGAGTCGGCTCTTCAAAATCGAGGTTCAAGTATAAGAGACGGGCTTGACTAACCTAGTCCCCAACTCAGACAACCGCATCCATCTTCACCTTTCACTTCTTCAAGACTCAAGCCTTGGAATCTCACCATCATGCTGGGATACATCGCTCTCGGCGTTGTGGTCACTTTGGCCTTTGCCTACTTGATCGTCAAGCCCGTTGTTGTCTACTTCTTGGACCCTAAAGGTTTTCGCAAATACCCCAACTATGCCCTTCTCTCGGGCATCACAGACTTCCGACACTGTTACACTTCTTCCCAAGGGTTCCGCTCTCGGTCATTGTACGAAGCCCACAAGAAGACAGGCGAACCTATCCTGCGGATCGGGCCAAATTCTTTGTCCTTTGGTGACACGCGGGCTGTCAAGGCGATTTATGGCCACAACACCAAGTGTATCAAGGATGACAACTATAATGTTCTTTCTGGATCTCACCGTCATCTCTTCGATGTCGTCGACAAGCCCGGTCACTCCCGCAAGCGACGTCTCCTCTCGGCGGCTTTTGCCATCAAGAACCTTGAGAAGTGGGAGTACAAGGTCGCTTACACTGCCAAGCGACTTTTTGACGCTTTCGACAAGAAGTGCACTACTCCGCTGAAGGGTTCCATCCCAGATCCTCAAGACGTCAACCTCGATTTCAGCCACTGGATCAACTTGTGGACTACTGAGGCTATCTGCTACATCACTCTGTCTGCCAAGATGGATCTTCTCGACACCGGCACCGACGAGGTCACGGCCGAGAAGCGCGACGGAACTCGCTACCGCGGCCAATACCGAGATTCCAGAGACCAAAACGCTCTTGCGCAGGCGGTCTGGGTGTGGGATTACAACCTCTGGCCGTGGGTCAAGTGGCTCACCAAGACTATCCCCGGCAAGTACCAGAAGATGTGGGATGCTGCCAAGCCTTGGGATGATATCTACTATCACCAGGCGGTCGAGCGGCTTCGACGTTTCGAGGCTGGTGAGGAGTTGGATGACTTCTTCTCGTGTCTCATGGAAGACAAGACCGGTAGCCCCAACAATCTTGAATGGGGTGAGATTGTGTCCGAGATTGGTGCCATCATCAATGCTGGCTCTGATACGACCGCCATCGCCCTTACGCAGACTCTGGAGCTCCTCATCAAACACCCACAGCACCTGCAACACCTTCGACAAGAACTCGACAGCGTACTCGAACCAGAAGAAGTGGTAGCGTCCTACGACAAGGTCAAGGACCTTCCCTTCCTCAAAGCCTGCATCGACGAGTCACTCCGCTACGCCCCGCCAACCTCAGCCGGCCTCCCTCGCCGAACTCCTCCTGAAGGCGCCCAAATCCTCGACCAATGGATCCCTGGAGACACGTCCGTCAACATGACCATCTACGCCACCCACCGAGACCCCAAGGTCTTCCCTGACCCGGAGACGTACAACCCCATGCGCTGGATGGATGTTGACGAGCGGAGGCGCATGGAGCCTCTGTTTATCCCTTTCTCCGCCGGAGCCAGAGGGTGCATTGGACGAAATATTTCATATCTCGAGCAGATTGTTGTTTTGGCTTCTCTTGTACATCGATACGAGTTTGCTCTGCCGTCACCTGATTTTACTATGAAGAAGGTGGAGGCTTTCAACATTATCTGCGACCAGCTTCCTATCAAGATTTGGCGAAGAGAAATTGCATGAGGGATATGTAATCGGACATAGAGGAGTTGTCACCTTTGATCGAGGATGAGAGCAAGTGTTGAGTTGTCTGCAAGACTACGCCGAGATGCCCAGCATCTGCATCAAGGATGGGTTCTGAGTATTGTCCATGCCAATAAAATTGGTCGAGTTGTTATCCCAGTCAATCTTTGTCCCACACAAGAGTTACTGTGACGCTTGCATGCTACATGACACTCCGTCCTTCATCGCAAACGCCTAGTTACACCCATGAGAATATCTGCGGCACGAGAGACTTGTTCATACACCTCACTATTCAGATTTTCTATACCCAAAACCCCTTCTAGGAGTACTGCGGCATCCCTTACCTGCTCTCGACTCGAACTGATAGTTGCACGAAGCTCTCCGTTTTCTGCTTCTGCTTGTGAAGCTCGCGTCTTTTGACGCTCGTAGTTCCGTTGCATTTGTGACGTGTCCGACGCTGGGCTGGGTGTCAAGTTGAGTGAACTGGCCGGTGTTGACGACGTGTTGATTCTGTCACTTGGCGCGGTCGAGTCTGAATCGGCTGATTGCTGGGTGCTCGACAGAGCCATCACGCCCAGATCCGAACTCTCGAATGAAGGTATCGAGAATGGTTGCCGTGCAGCTGCTCCGTAGATAGGGACAGAAAAGTCCTGTGAAGTTAGACTTGTGCTGCCGAGGCCCGAGAAGGCATCAGATGGGGAGTTGAGAAAAGCCGGAGTTGTCGCGTCCCCCGTTGATTGACCTGACGACTGGGTGGGTGTGAACTCGAATGCAAGATTTGAAATGCTCAGGGATGGAATTGTCAAGGACCTGTCAACATGGACATAATCTGCAAAGAGGTACTCAGTCAGTTGGTCCAACAAGAGCCGGATGGCACCTTACAAGGATAATAGTCTTTCCTGAGCTGAAGTAGGTCTCCGGTGGCCATGCCCGGAATTAGAAGTCGAAAAAGCTTCCACCACGTGTCCTCGGGCTCAGCTCCTGCGCAATTGTCGACTTCTGCTTCTTGCTCCAAGGTCATGAACCATTCATAGGTTGGCATTTCCTTCTGGACGCAGTTGCTCTGCGGGTGTTCCTCTGCCTTGTGTCTGGCGTTAAACTGCTTCCAGCATCGTTTGCATCGATACGAAGGCATGTGCTTCCGAGTCATATGGTCTCTGAATTCTTGTTAGGGTCTTGTTATATGTGAGCTGCGGTATTGGCCAACTCACTTTAGTCGTGATATACTATCACATCCGCCTTTGGGATTGCGCTGTGAGGGCTTGAAGCAGTCGCGCCCTAGCTCGTATGCCTGGTAAGGACAAGCAAAGCGTCCTCGTGCAGACTCTATAGGTCGAGGTTGCCGTCGCCGTCTCTTTCCTGGTCTTTCGTTGTCGTTTCCGTCATCTTCTGTTTCATCGGTCCTGCTTCTTTTCCGTGGCGGCGCCGGTTGTCCTGCTGCTGATGCAGACGCTTGCCCTTGGCTTGCCCTGTCGACGGTGGAGACAGTCCCTGTCGAAGTATTCTCAGGGGAACTGTCGGAATCTTGAACCTGGGAGCTGCAGGTATCATCGTCAGATTCCTCACTTTCTGTCTCACTAGCAGATCCATCAAGACTCTCAGTTTCATCACTCGTCCAGCGCCGGTGCTGTTTAGAAAGAGAGAGTATTTCGATGTGAACTCTGGCGAGTCCTACTTGTTGCAGTGATGCGTTAGTTCTTGGCATTGCTGTTGTGTAATGAACAGTATGCCGTGGCTGGTAGTCGGGGGTCTCCTGTTGGAGGTGCAAGGATGGCGAGGGTCGGCTTTCGCTTATTGTCGTCATTTGATCTGAATCTTGGGGAGAAGTCTGGGTCGATGCTTCGACTTGTTCATTGGGGATGACGGGAGGCAAGACATGCTGACGGCCAAGAAGAGTTGAGGCGTCGGTTTGCTCACAGGCAAGACGAGGGGATACGAAATCTAGATAAATAACCTATCAGTCTCACATGGTCAGGAATGGCTCGACAACGCCAAAGCCAACCCAGAGCAAGAATAGAATTCTGTTTGGATAACCCACCTGGAGCTATTGGGTTACTAAAGGGAAATAGTACGTCCCAGAGGTTTTCCCATGTCCATGAGCCCTTTCGGCGATCCTTGAGAGTGGCCAAGATGTCGTCGTTGATGCCGTTTTCGTCAAGATTGACACCATAAGGTTCGCGGCAGGGTTGTGTGTGGAAATGATGATCAAGGTCTTTCCGCCTCCGAAATCTCGATGCGCACACCCGACATTTGTAGGGGAAGTCCTTGGACTGGTGGTTCCCGATGACATGTCGCCTATGTATCACGTCAGACACATCTCACTTGTGATGAAGCCAGGGGTGGGGTTGTACCGACTTGACCTCAGATATTGTATTGAAAGAACCAAGCGCACACTTTGGGAAGTCGCAAGCATTGAACCTGCGAGGATTGCGCTTCCTATAGGGACAGCTATATTGACCAGAGGAGGGAGTGATTTCGGGTGCGTAGTCTATGACTTCCGGTACATAATCTCGTATGGGTTCTTCCACATTAATTCCGGAGTCTGAAGCCGCTGTTCCGAAGAGAGTGCCCGCGGGCGGTCTTGGCAGTGGTGCATAACCTCGTATTGGTTCTTCCACATCAATTCCAGAATCTCTGGTAGTCGCTGTTGCGGTCGATAAGCATGAATGTCGTGAGGTTGATGATGCTTGTAGTTTCATTGGAGGCAGTGGCATTCGGGTCACCTGTGGATAAAGGGGGTACCAGGGCTCTGTTTCTGACCACGCGCCCATTACTGGAGGATCGAATGGGTTAGGGGTCTGATTGAATAGCAGTGAGTCGGGGGAGGGGTCGGGGTTGGGAGGGGTCAAGTAGGCGGAGGCCGCAGACTCCCAGTTGGAAGAGGCGTCCCAGGGTCTAGCCATGGTGAAGTCGATTTCCACCCCCTAGCTTGCTCTATAATCAAGGGATACGGTTGAGTCAAGTTGTATGCGACATGTCCAATACGTTGATGAAGAAAAGAGAGAGGGGGAGCGGTTTTCTAATCAAGGCTGAACAGAGCAGGGGTCACGACACAAATTGTGTTGCTTACGGCCAGCTGACCAGTGACAATCCAGTAGCCGAGCACACATTGTGGCGGGCATATGCAATACGCAATGTGTAACCCGTTAACAACACAAGTTGTGGCTTATCCGCCACAAAGTGTGAGCCTCAAGATTTGCAATGATTGCCGAGGATCAGGACTGAGAGTGAGTTCATAACTATCTTACAAAGTCTGGTTTCTATTTTTATGAAAAGTCTCGCTAGGCATTTATGAAACTGTTCAACGGTAGGAAACCTACGAATCAAAGTAGTCCAGCTCAAAAATGGACACAGTTCCGCTCTATTCGGCCAGCTCATAATGTGTTGGTGTTCGCAAAGCCTCCCAATTTGTGTGGGCGACTCCAACATTTGTGTAGTCATTCAACACAATACAAGCAGTTTTCCTACACATTCTAACCAATTTTAAACACAACTCAAGTAGTTTACAACACAATTTGAACAAGAAAAGGATGTCTTGAGATATAAAACACTGACCACGTTCTTGTCATTTGGCTGTTTCTACTATATCCACCCATCACAACAACTCAAACATTGCACACACATCCACCCGTCCAAGACTTCAAATTGTCCAGAATGGCCAAAAACCAGAACCCTATTTCCCAAGACCTTTCGGCGCCTCTTGCAAGGTGAGAAACCGAGGTTCCTTTGGATTCAAATGCCGGACCATGACTAATTGCAAGGCTCAAGCGACCGCGAGATCAACAACGAATCAAAGGCTTCCCACAAAATATCCGGCTCTCATTCGCCAAGAACCCTGGGAAGTAGGAAAGGGACCTCAACGAGGAGCATTTCCTCCAGCCTGTGCGTCGAGATGAATCACGGTGGATCGTTTAGAAGCAAAGGGGCTGAGGATGAAGCGGGAGACATCCATTGTCTTCTCAAGCCATCTGCCGTCGACTTTTTGGGAATTGGGAGCCAGTTTGGAGATCAAATCCGTTGACCCGACGACTTTTCAAGTCATGTTGACGGTTTGGTATTAGGCATTATGTGCCAGCTGTATAGATATGTGTGTTATTTATCGACAATCTTCTGTCCACCACAACCTTCGAGCTTCTAATGTCTGCACATCCGTGAACCAGTTATCCGGCGTAGATATTCCTTCGGGGCCGACCTCCCACGTTCCATGCACCACGTGATCAATCCAAAGGCTAAGCATGACTTCAAGCCGTAAGTTCCCTCCTGGTCCCCACGGCCGAAGCCCATCAAATCGGATCGGGTTCATTGCGCCTTGAGCAGTGACTAGATCCGTTCCGTCCCCGTCCGATGTTGGCTGTACAAAGGTCGTGTATAGGCCAGGGTGCTCGTACAATTTTGTATCAGCCAAAGGGAGATGATCTTCTCCATCAAACGAGTGTACATCTTCGCTCTTCACTATAGGACCGGCGGTACATGGTAGTATGAATGATATCGTCTTCAATCCGCCATCTTGTTCAATTTGTATGCGACGGCTTGTGGGGGGCTCTGCCCCGTAGATGGCGGCAAAGGTTTCTGGTGTGAAGGCCGTTATCCCGGGTGCGACATGCTCAAAAGATGGACGTTTTGCCCCACAGAGGAAGGATTTGGCGAAGGAGCTCATCTGGAACTGGTCGACCAAGTCGTAGGGGAGGGGCTCTAGGAAAGGCAATCGAGGCGTGCCCTCAGGCAGACGAGATCGGATAGACTCAAGCAAGAATTCCCAGCGACGAAGTGCTGTTTGTAGATCAGGAGGTGTCCAGGATACGTAGGAGACCGCCTGTTCAGTCCGATACCAGCCGGTTTCACCTTCCCAGGTGAACTTGCCACAGTCCCACATGTCCAAGGCCTTTCGAAGAGCGAGTTCAAGCGGAACCCATTTCTCATCAGCTGGAAATCCGGGCCCGCCACGAAGTCGGGACCAGTAGACAAGATTTGTGTCGAGGTTGAAGTAGAGACCGCCGTCCATTTTGGGCGTGTTGGTCTCGTCCCCGTACAATAGAATAATGCGTCGGTCATCCAACTCTTGAAAGTTGTCATCGAACCACCACGGCTCAGGCTGACAGAATTCGGCTGTCAGAGGGAGATCATCGGGCCTATAGCTGTCGATTAAGGATAGAAAGGTGTAGAGCGGCTCATCTTCCGGAATGTCAACTGGCCGTTTCTCTGGCGGTAATTCGCGCCATCTTGTCAAGATGTCACGTTTGACTTCTTGGGCTGCGCCGGGGATTCTGGAGATTGCTTTTGCGAGAAGCTGGTTGTGAAGTTCGGCGCAACGAACTGGATCGAAAGAAACACCCATAATGCATACCTAACCGCAGTCGACAATCATGCCATAACCAGAAGGTGTTTAGGATGAGGGTTAGGTTAACAGCGGTGAGACCCTAAATAAACACAGCGGCCGGAGTTAAGCCGGATCAACCGGCCGTCCTCATGATTCCAACAGAGTAAATGTAATCTAGTTTGCCTGTTATAAAAGATTCTAAGTCTTCTCTAGACTCCATTTCGCACTCTATGCATGAGCAAGTCTTCACCTCTAGATCTTGGTCGTCTTCTTTCCACGACCTCTAAAACCCCAGCCAATCTGGTTAGCCATCTTCACCTCGACGCCTAGTTCCCGAGCAAACGCATCGACCAGACCAGGATTCTGCTGGAACCAACGTCCAGCCATGACCACGTCGATACCGGACTGGAGCACCTCTTCAGCGAGAGTCCCAGTCTTGATGCCTCCAACAGCAGAAACGAGCACCTTGTCTCCCACGGCTTT
This sequence comes from Fusarium protoensiforme, assembly GCA_011320165.1. Taxonomy (NCBI): domain Eukaryota; kingdom Fungi; phylum Ascomycota; class Sordariomycetes; order Hypocreales; family Nectriaceae; genus Fusarium; species Fusarium protoensiforme. The sequence continues at coordinate 28,122 of JAANQP010000426.1, read as the reverse complement.
CTTGATTGCCTGGGCGAGGTGCACCTGGTAACCTGGACCTGGACGGATGGCGATGGCCGATTTAGCATGGATTCCGCCTGAGCTGACATCTACCAGATCAACGCCTCGGTCGGCTAGAAGCGACGCAAGTTTGGCTGACTGGTCAACGGTCCAGCTCTGAGGGAACTCTTGCTTCAACTTTTCGTCGAATTCGAACCAATCCGTAGCACTGATACGGACAAAGAGCGGCATGGTTTCTGGAATGACTGTTCGAATCCGATCCACAATCTCCAAGAGAAGCCTCGTTCTGTTCTCAAAACTTCCTCCGTAGGCATCAGCCCTGTGGTTGCTGACAGGGCTCAAGAACTGATGGAGTAGATATCCGTGGGCGGCATGAATTTCGAGAACATCGAAACCAGCCTTGACCGCCCTTTGCGCAGCCTCCGCATAGGCCGTCTTCAGCTCTTCAATCTCCTCTTCGGTCAAAGCCTTTGGAGTAGGGTTGACTCCCTCGACTTGGGGAATTGCTGAAGGGGCAACAATCTCGTCTGGCCACCCACCAACCTCCTTGACAGCCACGCCGTTACCTCTCAGCCAAGGCGTGACGCCACTGGCTTTGCGACCTGCGTGCTGGAGTTGAATGCCAATCTTTTGACTCTGACTATGCGCGAACTCGACGATGCGCTTCAACTGCTCGATGTGACCGTCTTCCCAGATGCCGAGGTCCTCGGGTGTGCTGCGACCCAATCGCTGGACGGCTGTGGCCTCGGTAATTGCTAGTCCAGGACCCCGTTGAATAATGCCGCCGAGATGTGTCAGATGCCAATCAGTTGCGTAACCATTATCGGCCGAATATTGACACAGAGGGGAGAGGAAGAGACGGTTGGGGAACGTGACACCGCGGATCGTGATGGGCGTGAAGAGCTTGGTGGATCCGTTGAGTTGCGTGCCTGCGGGGGGTTCTTGGGCTGGCGTGTAATAGGAAATGCCCTTGGCGGCGACGTTTTCAATTCTTTCTGGCGACATGGCTGTGAGCTAATTAACTCTAACGAGTTGCTGAGCTAGAGGGGAAAAGACAGGCGTTTCGGTAAAGTAACAATTTGTGGTGAATTAGAGACTATCGATTCATGCCATCGCGTTTTTGTGTTGGGTTCCTTGCATACATGACTAATGTGCCTACCGAGGCACTGAGGAACAGAGCTAGAGTGGATTACTAATGCCGCCCAGTTGTGCATCTCCCTAACCAGGAAGCCAGCCAGTCTTGATGTACAACTCTGTGGATTTGTGGAGGAACGGTCCACCACATCATCGTGCTTCCCCTCTCACAACTACCTGACTCGGCTGATCATTTCCCTGATTGGCCTCATACGATCCTCATCACCCCATCTGGGATCTTGATTGGTAATGTGCCAGCTTGTATTGCATTTGTAATATAAGTATGGAACAGTGGGGAGGAGTGAAAGCCTGGTGGAGTTGTAGGACTCATATTTGGACGAGGGTCACCCTCAAAAGCCCTGGCTAAAGGAAAAGTAAATGTGGCCATACTTGCAGAAATATTATCAAGCCTCCAAGAAATTGCCCCTAGCACAGTGCATCTTTCTAACAATCTGTTAGATTCCTCAACAATAAAGCTACTCGGTATCCGAGGTCCAGTGGCAATTCAGGAACTACACACCGCTGCTGGGCAAGACAATATGCTTAGTGACGGGACGATCCTTCGGGCCATCGGCAGCGGAACCATAGATGCCTCATCTTTGACCGAGATGACAAGTGGAGGAGGCCTGATGATCAGTCAAAGGGAAGGAGACTGCAGACTTGTCTCATCTCATATTGGGCCCGAGACAGTTGACTCTGTTGCGGAGATTCGGGAAGAGGGCTAATGTTTGCTGCATATGATGCTCTTGGCCCGTATCACGGCAGAGAAGGCCCGATATTCTCAAGACAGAACTTGTCTGAGGCAAGAGGATCATCTCTTTCATTTTCGATCAAACATCATCCCCAAGAGCTTCCACTCAACTATAAATACCCTGGAGGTGCAGGAGACAGGAAGTAGACAATCATCACACTTTCTCACTCTTCACTGATCTCTACCATCATCCTCTTTTCCACAAACCAAATACCACATACACCATGAAGCCCGTCATTGTCGCCGCCGCCCTCACCACGCTCGTGACTCCCGTCGTCTCACGATGCTCAATGAATAACCGCTGGTGCTACTGGATCGGATCCGCTCCCGCCTGCGGAAGCACCAGGTTCAATATTGGAGAGATTGACGAGACTGGCAAGGTCCTCAAGGCCTGGACCAAGCATAAGAACCAGGCGGAGCTCTGCACCCGTTTCAACCACGATGGTGATAGGCCTAGCGAGAGCTGCTGCAACGACTATGGATCGGGTTGCTGGGGCGGCTACAAGAGGCTTTGGTGTGAGGTTGATGAGTAAAAGGTAGGTTCACGGATCTTGTGACGAGATGAAATGAGCTAACAGCAATAGCCTTCAAGTCTTACGGATAGATTCAGGTCTATTGCGATTGTAGAAGGAGAGCGAACCGCCTCTTGTGGATGTGGATGCTTGAGGGTCTGCGCAAAACAGTTTTGGACCCTAGAATCAGCTGGCTCTCTACCATATCTAAAATCTATTCATGTATACGGATAGCTCAACTCAAGTATCATCATTCTTATTCCCATCGCTCCATCGGTTAGTGAGGTTGGCAAAGCATTTGCCTCAGCTACTCTTAGACTTGTTGATTCGTCTTCTTTCCATGCCAAGACTGGCGATAAAAGCAACACCTCCAAGCCCAACAGCAACGAGAAAGGCATTTGCAATAGCCACTTGGAAAGCATCCCTCACAAGAGCGAGCAAGCTGCTGGGCACAACCTTCTCAAGCTCTACTCCTCCTGTAGCCACAACCGTAGCCACGTCTATACCTCTGATCTTGTTGAGCTCCTGGTTCAGGGCGTTCTGAAAAACGCTCTGGGCGATGGCGAGGCCGACTGCTCCTCCAAAGCTCTGAGCAATGATGACCATGGTTGTTCCGAGAGGAATGTCAGCAGTACTAAGCACGACCTGGATGGCGAATATTGGAATCTGCACTGTTGTTCCATAGCCAGCACCAGCCATGAGCTGAAATCCGAACCAACGTCCGATTTGACTAGATTGAGACAGCGTATACAGGAGACCACCGCCAGTGGTGAAAAGCGCTGCGCCGAACCACATAAATGGCACGTAGTAGCCTGTAATGGTCATGAGGGTACCGCTAATCAGGGTGGCGATGGAGACCGTGACACCATGGGGGAGAATATTGATGCCGGATTCTTGAGGATCGTCGCCCTTGACAGCTTGAAAGTAAAAGGGCAAGTGATAGGCTTGCGTCATCATTGCGCCTTGGAGCAGACAGGAAAAGAGGCAGCCGAGTAGCACAGATCGTTGCGAGAGAATACGAAGAGGAATCAAGGCACTGGTAATGTTAGCCGTATATAGGACAACGGGGAGAAGTCTCATACTCTTCCTTCTGCCGGACTTGAATGTAGCTGAACAAGATCAAGAGGAAACCGAAACCAAGAAGGCAACCCCAGACTCGAGAATCGCGCCAAGGATAGACAGTGCCGCCCCATTGCAGAGCGAGGAATAAGCACACCAGGGTCGCGGTCAGGATGACAGCACTCTTGAGACCTAGACCCAATAGCTTCTGCTTCAACGAGCGGTCCTTATTGGGGGCTCCCCCAAGCGTCGACGGATAGTATAAACAGATGATGAGGCCGGTCAAACCACCGAGAGCTATCAAGTAGTCAGCCAGTCGATCTGCATACAAGATTAGACTGTCAGCATACGAAGATTGATCCAGAAGCAAAATCTCCACGTGAGGCGCTCTGAATGCGTAAAGACACCTCCGAGTGCAGGGCCAATAACAGAAGCAACACCAAACATGCTGCTAACTATACCGAGAAACAGTGGCCGTTTTCTCATTTCGACAATCTGCGTCACGATAATCATGGCACCGCAGAAAAGCCCCGAAGCTCCAAATCCGGCCACGGCTCTGCCAAGGATGAAAGCTGGCGAGTTTGGGGCAGCAGCGCAGATAATGGAGCCGACTTCGAAAAGCACACCGGCGCCGAGATAAACCCACTTGAGGTTGAAAAAGGTGTACATCTTGCCAAAGGTGGGCTGGAAGGACATTTGTGCGAGCAGGTATATGGTACCATACCAGGCTAAATCATTAGTGGATGCAGTCATGTAGAGGGGTCACAACTTACGGACGTCGCTCAGACTGTTAAAGTCACTGGTGATTTTGGGAATAGCGGTGGCTTTCAGGAGTTAGCAATAGAAGGAATTGTAGACGAGGTTGCTTACAGATGATGGTGTTGTCCAACGCAACTGTGAAGACACCGACCATCAAAGATAGAGCCATAAATATCAGTGGCATTCCATGAAGATACTTGTCCTGTTCCGAGTCTTCGGATCCTTCATCTGGCAAGGGTGCTGCTTGAAGCGCGGGTTCCACGTCTTCTGGCGGAGACATTTCTCCTGAGCCTGGATCTGCATCCATTGTTGTTTCAACTGGAGGGCCTCCATGATTTCTAGGAAACAGTCAGCAATTGTCAGATATGGTGGTCATCTCACTGACTGTTGCGCATCCCCATCCCCCCCTTGCATCGCAGTTGACGTATGTTTGGAAGCGTCCATATTGTCGTTCAAGTGGGCTTGAAGAAAACGACATGGCGAAAATGGAGGATTATGCTTAATTATACGACTGCTAGAAGAGTCGATGTGTCAATAAAGCCCCAGTGCGGGCGCGCCCTGTGAGATCTGGGCACGCGGCTGCAAGGTCAGGCCATTGACGCGTTCGCACTCGCACTCGTCAGCTCGGTTAAGTTGATAAGTAATCATACAGAGTACAAATACGTATATGCCCCAGCTGTTGCTACAGCGTAAACATTGAACAGTTTGACTGACATTCGGGTCAGCAATAAGCGAATATCGTCACGAGGGAGTGAAACAGCATGGGCTTGGCATGGAACCACGATGGAATAAGAGTTGAACTTTCACGCTTACTCTTACTCTTGATGCGGAAAATGATGGCTCCAACATGCGCAGATGGACAAAAGCTGATGACTCTCAGCCTTACACCCCTATCTCGAAAACTGTTGGGAATCTTACCCCAGCTTTTAGTCGCCTGCAACCTTTTACAGAAGCAATCAAGGTTGCGTAATCTTGAATGAGTGTGTGACCTTGAGCCGACGAGTAATCAGGAGATCAAGAGCAAGGGGTCCGGGGAAGGATCCCTTCCATCCGAACATGGTGCGAAGAATGCTACCTCGCATCGGATCGACGGCCAAACTTTTCCGCTTCGCCCCCTGGATAACACAGAGGCATGGTATTCGTGGGATGCGACTTGTAGAGCCGCGGACGGGCGTCGATCCCGCCATCTATCCGCATCATACTATCTACCCGCTACCCGCTCCAACTACCGAGTCTCAGAGGCAATGCTAGATAGAGACCGGGTTGTGGGGGGATTCGCTCGTTTACTGGCCCAGCAGAGTTGACAATGGCTTCACGTGTAACGTAACGGCGGTTCCAGAGTGGAACTTGTGTGAATCAACAAGGTATGAGTCGTCACGCAAGTATTATCAGAACAATTCGGATCCGACGGATAGTTGGCCAGACCACTACATCGATACGTCCTTCAAAGAGCCAAGAGTTTCCCTGCCTTGCAACTACGCCGCAGTTGAACTTCTACTTCAGGGATTCCGTGCATCCAGGACTTCATCTAGACCTAGGGCTTGTGGCTTAGATGAGGTATTTGCTTCGTCATGGAAAACCAAGAAAGAAAATCACTGCATTGCCTCGTATGTTGAAACTCTCAGACATCACTCTGCATCTCTTTTAGCCGCTGCAGTGCGAGTCCTACCCCTGAACCTGTCGCCATATCCAAGACTTTCACAAAGGCGCAGCTGCATATCTGATCGTTGTGTGACTTGATTTATGTGTGACGTTTCGAGTATACGCCGAGATATCAGAGGCAGCTTCCTAACACGTGCATCAGTTGGCGATAGGGAATCCCCTAAGATGTGTGAACCGGCATGATGGAGGTTGGAGGAACTGACCACATTTGGGATTAGCGGCACCTTGTTGAATTGCGCCACCCGGTAGCTCAGGACATGGTGCTGTCATGATAGAAAGACTACGAACTTGATAGGCTGCTTTCCGAGGTGCTTCGAGTTGGAGATATCGTCTCGAAGGATAAAGGATGAGGGATGAGAGAACAAACTCATGAATCACCAGAGGCCCAAGGTTGTTGCTTGGATATATAAAGTCCAAGTCCATACTTTGAATATCTTAGAATCAAGCACGTCCATCCTCACCTCGTCAGTACATGTTTCCAATCCATTCACAATGCCTTCTACTTGCCCACCAACTCCTACCCCAATTGCCATCATTGGCATGGGCTGCAGACTACCCGGAGGTGCCGACAGCCCCTCAAAGCTCTGGGACCTCCTCTCCAACGACCGCAGCGCGTGGCAAGACGTGCCCCCAGATCGCTGGAACTGGGAGTCCTTTCACCACCCTTACTCAGATTCCCAAGAGGGCCATAACCAACGTGGTGGTCACTTCATCCAACAAGACATTGGTGCCTGGGATGCCAAGTTCTTTGGCATTGCCCCTAACGAAGCCAAGGCCATCGATCCACAGCAGCGGATCCTTCTAGAGACGTCTTACGAGGCTCTTGAGAATGCTGGCATTCCCCTTGAAAGTATCCGTGGATCTGACACGGCTGTTTACGTCGCGACGTTTAGCCAAGACTGGGAAACCATGATGATGAAGGACACACACAACCTAGCCAAGTATCACGTAACCGGAACTCACAAGGCCATCGTGGCTAACCGAATTTCATACCTCTTCGACCTCAAGGGGCCCTCACTTTCCTTGGATACGGCGTGCTCTGGAGGTCTGGTGGCTCTTCACCAGGCCTGTCAGGGTCTTCGAAATCGGGAATCGAAAATTGCACTTGTTGGAGGAACTAATCTCATTCTGTCTCCGGAGTTTATGTTTGGAATGAGTTTCCTTAAGTAGGTGACCCCGATCAACCACAAAGGTTTTTCTGACCAGATTAGTATGCTTAATGACGATGGAAAGAGTTACTCATTTGATGAGCGTGGCTCTGGCTACGGAAGAGGAGAAGGAGTTGCTACTCTTGTCCTCAAGCGCCTCGATGATGCACTCCAAGACGGCGATCCGATCCGTGCCGTGATCCGCAACACGGGCGTTAACCAGGACGGCAAGACAAACGGCATCACATATCCAAGTGAGGAGTCACAGGAGATGCTCACAAGGGCAGTTTACCGTCAAGCCGGGATCGACCCAAAGGAGACGGCTTACGTCGAAGCTCACGGCACTGGGACGATTGCCGGAGACAAGATCGAACTTGGAGCTATTCAAAAAGTGTTTTGTCCTAACAAGAACTCGGAGCTCTATGTTGGCAGCATCAAAGCCAACATGGGACATCTCGAGTGTACCAGTGGTCTAGCTGCAGTCATCAAGACTACTTTGATCCTTGAGAAGGGGTACATCCCTTCCGTGCCAAGTTTGGTCAACCTTAAGAAGAGTCTACGGGATATTGACAAGTATGGAATCAAGGTATGCCCGAACCCTTGCCAGTGTAACAACAGACGCTTATTATGCCCTCGTTTAGATACCGCAACAGCTCCAACTGTGGCCATCAAATGCGATCCGCAGAGCTTCGGTCCAAAATTTCGGATTTGGCGGGACAAACGCTCACGTTATCCTCGAAGCCTTGGATGCTTCCCCTCGAATGAATGGTGAAGCTCACCACGACGGCGTCGACCATCTCGGGAAGAGCTTGGAGTCCCCTCGACTCTTTGTCTTTTCCGCCAAGTCAAAAGATTGTCTGCGTTCGAACCTCAGCGAACTCCAGAAGTGGGTGAGCTCATATCAAGAGACGCTTCATCTCGGTGATCTTGCCCATACTCTTGCAAGTCGGAGAAGTCTGATGGCTTGGAGAACAAGCTACGTTGCCTCTTCGGCCGAGGACTTGGCTTCCTCTCTTGAACACCTGCAGTTGACAAGATCCTCGAGACACCCGCCTGTTGTATTCCTTTTTACTGGCCAAGGAGCTCAATGGTTTGCCATGGGCCGCGAACTCTTGCAGGCTGCCAGTCCGTCCATCTTCCGAGACTCCATCTTCAAGTCGGACAAGATCTTGAAGTCACTTGGACTTGCGTGGAGTCTTGTTGAAGAACTCCAAAGAGACAAGGCTTCCTCGCAGATCGACAAGAGCGAATTCGCGCAACCAGCCAGCACGGCAATCCAAGTTGCCCTCGTTGATCTTCTCAAGCATCTTGGCATCCTACCCGAGGCTGTTGTCGGTCACTCAAGTGGCGAAATCGCAGCTGCCTATGCAGCTGGAGCCTTGAACCAGGAAGAAGCCTTGACTGTATCGTTCTGTCGCAGTCAGATTGCTTGCTGGTGTCATGAGACGATTCCCACGCGAGGGGCCATGCTTGCGGCTGGTCTGGGTGAAGCTTCCATCCTGCCATACATCCAACAGGTCCCCTACTCGGTAAGTCTAACAATGAAGTTTTGCTTAAATTCTCTGACGTTTCCTTGCAGCGTGGAATCGTGTCGGTTGCATGTATCAACAGCCCAGTTAGCACTACCTTGACTGGCGACAAAGAGGCAGTTGAGGATCTGCAACAGCTCCTCGAAAAGGCCTCTGTTTTCAACCGGCTTCTCAAGGTCGACACGGCCTATCATAGCCATCATATGAGGACGGTAGCTCCTAGATATCTCGATGCACTCGGCGATGGTAAGCGATCCAATACTCCCATGACTTTCAACTCTAACCTCTGTTAGTTCGAGGAACCACCCTCTCGTCGACTGGTGTCCGCTTCTTTTCCTCCGTCACCACGATGGAAAAGACGTTCGGATTCGGGTCCGAATATTGGGTCAAGAACCTCGTGTCGCAAGTTCGATTCAGTGAAGCTCTCGAGAGTCTCTGTCGATGTCTCCGTCATGAAAACTCTGGCATCATGAATCCCGTCTTCATCGAGATAGGTCCCCATGCAGCCCTCAAAGGCCCGTTTGGACAGACTCTCAAGGCTTTGAATCTTGCCAACTTTGACTACGAGTACACGTCAGCTCTGGTTCGTCTTCAAGATGCCCGCCAGTCTGTCCTTTCCGCGGTAGGAAAGCTGTTTGAACTGGGCTACCCTGTTAATGTCGACACTGCCAACTCCCTTGGATCGCCAACGCTCCCCGCCAAAGTCATCTCTGATCTACCGACTTACTGCTGGGACCATTCAGCCAAGTACTGGCATGAATCTCGACTCAGCAAGGAGTATCGGCTGCGTCAGCATCCCTATCATGACATCTTGGGCCTGCGAGTAATCAGCGGTAACTCGATTGATCCCACTTGGCGGCAGATCCTGAGCGTTGATCGTCAGCCATGGCTCGCAGACCACGTCATCGACGGCTTCAAGATATTTCCGGGATCAGGCTATGTCTGCATGGCCATTCAAGCAGCATGGCAACTTGCCGAGGACAGCAAGAAAACCGACAAGATCAGTCGCATCAGACTGCGAAATGTCCGCTTCATCAAGGCCCTGGTGATCCCAGATAACCCCGACACTGTCGAGGTTCAAATCATTCTTCGCCGAGACCCCTCAACCTGGCGTGAGTTTGTTGTTGCGGCACTTTCCGCTGAGGGACAGTGGTCTGAGCACTGCCGAGGTCTAATAACAGCCGAGGGCCGCTCTCAAGAAAATGAAGTAGAGGGCACACGAGAGGAGGACATCGCTTCAGATATACGGGCCCAGTGGGTGCAAAGCGCGAGAGGCTCTTGCAAGACAGAGGTCAACCATGACACCATCTACTCCAACCTCGAGCGCAACGGAAATGTCTACGGTCCAACATTTGCTGACATTGTCCATCTGAAGCTCGGGGATCATGAAGCGGTCGCAACGGTCCGTGTCCCGGATGTCCAGAGTCACATGCCTGGTCAGTTCATGCAGCGTCACCTCATTCATCCAGCCACTTTGGACGCAATCACGCATGTCTTTCTCCCCCTCCAAGCCATCTATCACAAGTCGGGATCTGTCATGCCCACTTCCATCGGAGAGATTGTTATTTCACCGACTATTCCAAGCCAAGCTGGACAAGAACTCCAAGTCGTGGTTGGCTTGCTTGCCACTGGAGCCAAGATTGCCGTCCTCGAAGGAGGCGAGACAGATCTACGGGCGCAACCAGTTGTGAGCATGTCTAACCTGGAGACTGTGGTGATCGGAGAGGGGCAAAAGTCGCCTGATGAGCATCATGAGCGAAATACTATTCTTCACGTCGACTGGGAGACAGACGCCGACTTCTTCTCGGGACCGTCATTGAGACCGACGACACCACCTGGAATGGCAGCTATTGATCACCATGTCGTCCTCGCGCGAGGTGCAGCGCTGCACATCAGATCGTGCATCAACAACATCTCAAGAGATGATGAGGGATTTGACCCATCAACCCTAACAGGCTACCGGAAGAATCTCTACGAATGGATGCACGACTACAACTCGTCAGAAGCGAGCAAGATGCTACTAGCGGACGTCTCCATGATCTCGGCTATCGAGATCCTCTCCTCGCTCCCGAAGCTAGGTGTGGAGGGAGATCTCCTCTCCACAATCGGCCCGAATTTAATCTCCATCGTCAAAGGTGATATGGACCCTCTGCCAATTCTCCTCGAAAAGGGAAGACTCGGCCAAGTCCAGGAAAACATCGAGACGGGACGAAAACTTGGAGTCCACGTCAGTCAGTATCTTTCGTCGTATGCGATTAAAAGACCTCGGATGAAAATTCTGGAAATTGGATCGGGCACCGGTTATCACACTGGTGACATCCTCAAGGCGTTCGAGGGTCGGAACATACAGTCTTATGACTTGACCGACGTATCGCTTTCACTTTTGCAGCAGCTCAGGTCTTCCTATTCTCAACATGAGAGCGTCAACCTCAAGGCTTTCGATATCAATCAGGACCCGCTGAGCCAAGGATTTGGACCCGACTCTTACGATGTAGTCATTGTCAACAATGTGTTGCGCATCGCCAACTCCCTGTATGAGGCTGTCACGAATGCACGCAAGCTTCTGGTCCCCGGCGGTGCTCTGGTTTTCCTCGGGATGACGGATCCATCACCAACGTACGGCCTCATTTTTGGCATGATGGAGAGCATGTGGTCGAGTACGTCTCCTTTTCCCATTCCACTTACTCTTCCTTAACCTCCTACTAACACACTTTATTAGGTCAACACTCTGATCAACTGCCACTCCCTTCACCAACCGAATGGGAGCATATCCTTTCGGTCAACAGCTTCAGTGGTCTAGAGCCAGCGACAAAGACCTTTGACAGGATTGGCCAGTCCTGCCATTGCATCATCTCAACTGCTCTGGCTTCTACAACCCGCAAGAGAATGCCAATCAACATCATTACCAACACTGAAGGGAAACTCCTAAACTTTGCCGGCCAGTTCTCATCAATTCTGGCAACCAGCGGCATTGCCTCGTCCATTTCCGGTCTCACTCAGCACAAAATTGCCCCAGGGTCACTGTACGTCATTCTCGACGAGGGATCCGATCCGCTTTTGGCAAACCCGTCGTCGGCCAGGTTCTCAGAGCTCAAGGCGCTTGCTCTGAAGGCAAAGTCTGTCCTCTGGGTCAGCATGAGGGCAGATGGCGCAAACACCACCTCGGGGGCCGACATGAACATGGTGACTGGCTTCACACGCGTGGCGCGCAAGGAGAACGAATCGCTGAAGCTGGTTTCACTGGTCGTGAAGCAAGACTTTCCTGCAAACTTGGAGATTCTCCGCGTCATGCTTCGCATCATGGAGATTTCTTTTCATCAGCAGAGAAGTCCCACCTGTGAACTGGAGTACGAGTACAGTGACGGCAGAGTGCTTGTTCCCCGAGTAAGACCGGCAGCAAACTATCAGCAGTGGATTCAAAGCAAGACTGATGAAGCTACCATAGACGTCACGCCTTTCTTCTCACCAGAGAGACCACTGAAGATGGAGATCGCAACACCTGGGCTACTGAGTAGTATTCGATTTACTGACGATGAGCCTCGTGGTGTCTTGGGGCCATGGGACGTTGAGATTGAAGCCAAAGCTTATGGGGTGAACTCAACAGACGTGGACACAGCTCTTGGCCATGTTAGTAAACGGGTCAAAACAACTGCCGTTTCAGAGTGGGCTGGTATCATCACAGCCGTTGGAGTTGGCCTTCATGAACAATGGAAGGTCGGAGACAGGGTATTTGGTCTCGGAGGCACACCCCCATTCGCGAGCAACCCGAGCATCTCAAACCCGACCCTGATTCGTAAGATGCCATCCTCGATGGCCTTTTCTGAAGCTGCTTCACTCCTGACGGCGTTTGTGACCGCATACCATGCGCTAATCAACGTCGCAAAACTCGAGGACGGTCAAACTGTTCTGATCCATGCCGCAGACGAGCCAACTGGGCAAGCCGCCATCATGATCGCACAGATGCTGGGCGCCGAGATCTTTGCCACCGTTAAAGACTCTGCCGGGAGTAAACTGATCAGGGACGTGTTCCAAATCTCAGAGAGCCGCACCTTCTCAAGCCAATCTTCGACCTTCAGACAAGGTGTGATGCGTCAGACAGCCAACAAGGGGGTCGACGTGGTTCTCAGCTGCCTGGGAGACTCCAAATTTGAGGACAGCTGGGCATGTCTTGCCGATTTTGGCACCTTTGTCGACATTGGATACGGCGATAGGTCCTTGATCATGACGTCGACTGACAAGAACGCCGTCTTTGCGTCGCTGAACTTGGGGCTTCTGGTTCATCGTCGACCACATGTCGTTGGAGAGGTCTTAGACAAAGTGATGGAGCTCTTTAACGACGGCCGTCTTGGGTTTGTATCCCCACTCATCAAGATGCCCATCACCGACATTGAAGATGCTTTCCGGCTGCAATCAAAGGGACAGGGCAAGATTGTCTTGGAGATTGCTGACGGGGCTTTGGTCAAGGCCACGGTCCCTCGACCAGCGCCTTTGAGGCTGTCGTCGGATGCAGCGTATGTGGTTGCCGGCGGTTTGGGAAACCTCGGGTTGAAGATTTGTCCTCTGCTGGCATCCCACGGCGCACAGTACATCGTTGCTTTGAGCAGGAGTGGCGCAACCAGGCACTCGGGTCATAGGGAAGCATTGGAGAAGGAGTTGGAGGCTCTCGGTGCCAAGCTATACCTCCCTGCGTGCGATATCACAGATGAGGGCAAGGTCCAGGAGGTGGCTAAGTGGTGTGAAGACAATCTACCTCCTGTCAGGGGTGTCATTCAGTCAGCCACCGTTTTCCAGGTTTGTTTTTACAACTCTACCGCATCGATAATGATCAGATTGCTAACTCGTGAGCAGGATGGAACATTGGAGAACATGGATGCCCAGCTGTTCAACGGGGCAGTTCGCCCAAAGCGAATCGGCACTCTCAACCTCCATTCTGCTTTCGCCAGCGACTACCTAGACTTCTTCGTCATGGTGTCCTCGGCCGCGGCAATTCTAGGAACCAAGGGACAAGCCCACTACAACTCGGGCAATTCGTTTGAGGAAGGCTTTGCGAGACAGCAGCTGGCAGCTGGATCCAGAACGCATTTCACGACAATCATGCCTGCGTTGATTGGCGGTTCTGACGCTGATACGACTGGTCCAGAGCGGAGAAACATGCTCTTCAGACAGGGAGCCACCATTGTCGAGTTTGACGAGGTCATTTCCATGGTTGAGTATGCGGTTGGAACGCAGGCTCCTCGTGACGGGTACTCGCAGTTGATTATCGGCATTGATCCCAATGCGATCCCCAACGACGGGACATACAACTATCCATTCTTCACAGACATTCTTCAGACAAAGGATGCCACTACATCGACCAAGGATGAGGCAAAACAGGCACCCACAACTCTCAGCCAGAAACTCGCAGCCGCCAACACTCCCCAAGAGACTCACGACGTGGTCTCGGAAGCCGTGACGACAAAGATTCGAGAACTCATCGCCATCAGCCCGGATGACCTGAGGTTGGACATACCTCTTCCTGACCTTGGCATCGACTCGCTCGTTGCTATCGAGATCAAGAATTGGATCGGGAGAGAATTTGAAGCGCCGCTGCAGACATCTCAGGTTCTTGATGCTTCAAGCATCATGACTTTGACTGACACGATCTTGCAAAAGTCCAGGGTCATCAGCAACAGCAAATCAGATGACGCTAGCAAGACTGTCAGTCATTCTCCCACCACCAACGGTACAGCCAACAACGGACCGACCACCAACGGGTCAGTCCCAGCTCAAAAGTCGGACAAAATCCAAGATTTGGTGCAAGTAAACGGCCACCCTAAGCACGGCCATGACTGTTGCGCTTCATCTGAGGAACTGCCCATCCTGCCTTTGCTCGATCTTGACACGGTTATCGATCTCTATTTCGGGGCCATCAAGCATCTTCTGACGCCACCACAGCTGGAGCACATGATTACGTTACTACAGAGGCTTGGTGAGCCCGGTGGTGTCGGAAGAAAGCTCCACGCCAGACTCATGGACCGCTTCAAGGATCCCAGCATTGACAACTGGCTCTTCAAGCCATACCTGGAAACCATCTTCACTGGAAGAAACTACCCCGTGTCACCGTTCAGCACCTTTGCAGGCAGCGATACACTCAGCAAGTTCCCTCACAGACAGGCAGAAAGGGCGGCCATCATCTCTCTCGCGGCGCTCGAGTTCAAGCAGAAGCTAGAGAGCGGCAAACTAGAGTCAACTGTCATCGGCGGTCGTCCTCAGTGCATGTACCTCCGTGGCTGGCTGTTCAACTCGTTTAGAGAGGCTCTTCTTGGTATCGACGAGATGCACAAGATGCCCTCTGAGAACTACATTGCGGTGCTTAGACGTGGTCACCTGTTCAAGGTCAACCTCACAGGTGACCAAGGTCAGCATGTTCCATTTTCCAAGCTTGAGTCTATCTTTCAGGCAATTCTAGACAAGGTTGAGGATGATTCTTGGGTTGGCATCTTGACAGCAGATGAGCGAGACTCGTGGGCAGAGGCAAGTTCCTTGGTGTCGAGGCCGTAATCCGAGTATACTGATAAACATTAGATTCGTCAAAATTTCAAGAACCTGAGCCCGGACAACAAACGATATCTGGGCATGGTTGAAGGTGCAGCCTTTGTCGTGAGTCTGGATGATGGCGCCCCCAGTACCCCCTTCGAGAGAATAAAGAGCTGGCAGCTCAACGATGGCTTCAACCGCTGGTTCGACAAAGGTCTCAAGTTTGTCGTCTGCTCCAACGGAGTCTCTGGATCTGTTGTTGAGCATAGCATGATCGACGGCATGACGGTGCGAGAGCTATACGACGCCACAAGCTCTGCCATCCTCAACTATCGGCGGGACGGCCCAGACACGCTTGACTCGCGGAACGGTGTGGATGAGATCAAGTTGGAAGAGTACACTTGTCAATCATCTCCGGCCATTGAAGAGCGCATCACCCATGTTCGAGCACGGTACCTAAAAGAAACCTCCATCATCGGCTTCACAACTTGGGAGTGCGTCAATTTCGGCCAAGAGTACCTCCAGCTCCACAAAGTTCCCGCCAAAGGCATCTTTGAGACAATGGTCCAGCTGGCATCCAAGTACTTCCTCGGCGAGAACCACCCGTGCTGGAGTGCCATCTCCATGGGTCACGCACACAAGGGACGCCCTGAGATCATCCAGACATACACCGCCGAGCTCAAAGCCTTCTGTGATGCGGCCGATGACTCTTCAATCATGGCTCAAAAGCGGCAGGCGTTGCTATTTGCCGCCGCAAGAAGTCACGTCGCCAACGTCAACCGCGTGCAGCAAGGCAAAGGCTACGAACGAACAATGTCAGCCATGCAGACCGTTCTCAAAGACGACGAGGCTATGCCCGAGATCTACAGCGATCCGACTTACATCAGCATGCGACCTCACTGGCTAATGACGGGATCGACTGATCTCGGGGGTTCTGGGGGTGGCGAGTTCGGCATGGTCCTGCGGTATCCTGATTCGGTGTGGGTTCAGTATGTGGTTGACGCTGCTTCGGCCAAGTTTTCGATCGTCACTGGCAGGGATAGGACTCAAAGGTTCTGTGAGTGCATGGAGAAGGCGGCCAAGTTGATCCATGAGCTTCTCGACGTGGAGTGATGTGGTCTGGTATCAGTATGATTTGGGTAGAACCATGTGAACCAGGTCGAGTAAGAACTCATGGTTGATTGTCTCCCAGTGTTTGCGATAGAGCCTGTGGGTTGAGAACAGGAACTTGGACATGTACTCAGGATGCCTCTCCAGGTTTCTTCTTGGGGCTAACGACTTCAACGGCAGTGCGGCACTTGCGAGGGCTCAGGTTGTTTCATGGCATTCCATTCCAAGTCGTCCCGAGGAGTAACAAATGATATTGATTGCAGCAGAATATAACAGATACGACAAGCTATTCCAAGTGAAAACATACAATCCGAGATACATGTCCAGAACCCTCGCTCAAGTTATCCATGCCTCCTTGACGCGTCGCCACAGAGAAACGAAAAGTCATTCTTATCCCGACCCGTCACCCATCCAGTCATCCTCTGCCATATGGATGTGCTGGGTTTCCACTCATTCAAATCCTCAAAGCAAAGTGCCTCCTTCTCCAGTGGATCTTCCCGTCTATCCTCCAAGGACCACCGCGACCAAACGATCTTACCGTACCACCACCACCACTCATCCACTTGCTCCCTGGTAAGATTGCTTGGCTCTTCTTTTTCGTATGAGCGGAACTCTGCCTCCCGGCCCTGATAGACTTCATATACTTCTTCCGACTCCACTGCAAGCCATTGCCGGGCATAGCTCCATTGAAGGGCCATGCTCTTCAGGTCGGGCAAGTAATAATAGATGACCCGGTGGCTTAGCCACTTGGCTCCTGGTGCGACCCAGCCGTTTCCCAGGGTCCTTTCGATCTCATTTTGAAGCTCTGCTTGGCGCTTCTCGGTCTCCTTGAGTAGCTGGGCTCCTCGCTTGGCTCTGGATTGCATGGCGGCTAATCTAGGTGCGGCAATGTCCCGCAGGAAGGGGGCGGCGTCCTGGATATGTTGAAACCTGATGGACTTGGCGGCGCTCAACTCGGTGACATTTGTAGACCGAATAAGCTCTGACACTTTATCATTCAGTTGAAGAAGAAGATCGAAAACCGTGTCCAGCCTGGTTGAATGCTTAATAAAGTTGCCATAGGTTGGACCCCTAGACTCGTCGGTTTCGTTCAGGCGTCGGTCAACGATCGCGTCGAGAACATACTCGACCAAGAGATTCGCGGTCCCATTGTTCAGTTGAGCCTTGGCGTAGTCTGAAGGCCATGGCATCTCTGGTGGTCATGTTAGCGTTTTGCTTGAGACGATTGACATGAATCTTACTCGACGCGGGCGTTTCAATGGCTGGAGTGCTCGTTGATGTGTGCTCCTGTTCAAGTCGAGAGCTGCGAGCTGCCATTGCATCGTGCCAACCTTTAATGAAGCTCTCTGGTATGTCGTCAGGGATGCTTGTATCAACTGGAAGCCGACTAGGAGACGGTGGCTCAGTGCTCGATAGGGAAACTGTTGTTGTAGTTGGAGCATGCAATGCAAGGGCGCGAAGTCGATCAGAGCCCAGCTTTTCGGAACCATCCCTTTGCATCTGTTGCACGGCTTCCATGTCGCGCAGCATGTCCTCATTCGTTAAAACGCCCATATCATTGTAGTAGAAGCTGAGTTTATGACTTTCAAAAATGTAGAATGAGTGAAAGCTAGCCCAGGCTTCGGACCAGAGGTAACAAAACGGGTCGGGTGGGATAGGCTCATCTGGACTGGGAATCCAATGAAGATCAAGGTCGAAGCAAATGTGATGGATGACCACGCTAAGGTCCTCCAAGAACGTTGACTCGGGCACAAATATCCCAGATGACGTGGTCAGCCAAGGTTCATACTGCGGAAAATCAGTTGAGTTGGAAAACCACTTGGACTGTACTGGTATCCTGTCGTATTGCCCGAACGAGGGATTGTGATCATGCGCCAAGCCATGGACGGGGAGCATGCCAGGCTCGAGTCTCTGTTGCGAAAGACTGGCCTCGCCAAAAAGAACGACTCTTGATATCGTTGCCAGCGCAATCTCAAGTTCGATGGCCCTCTCATTCCAGTCTACAGCACGAAACTCGGGGACTCGGAAGTCGGGTAAAAACATTCCACCGATGAATGCAACAAGACAGGCGAAAAAGAGGGGCCAACCCTCCAAGGCTGGAGCTGTGGTTGGACGAGGGCTCTTGGAGATCTCCCTCTTGTCGCGAGATGGCTTCTTATGTTCCGAGAGCTTGCTGGGGTCTAGAAGCTCACCACAGGCACCGCCTTCCGTATTGCCGACGGCTGTACGCTGAGGAGACTCGGGTTTCTGGCATGCCTTCGTGTCAAGCTTTTCACTCGGCGGCCTGTCATCGCCAGGCCTCTTGGAGAAGGGCTTGGCTTGGTGCTCGATGGATCGAGTAAGCTGGTCCAACTGGTTGTGCTCCTCGGCGGCCCTTGCCGATGCGCTCCGTCGTCCAGTTTTGTCATGCTTTTGCTTTCCAGGCGGGGTTGTCGTATCAGATTCCATTGAAGCCAAAGAGCAGCTTGAGTGGCGTTGATCCTCTTTTGGAAACTCGCCCTCAAACTCATCGCCGCTGGGACGGGTAACGACATCATCGACAGATGGGAATTGAGGAAGCAGATCTGTCGTGGTTGTAGGCGTGTGGGAGACTTCAGATACACCTTGGCGAACGAGGCAATGGCGCTTCCGTGGGGATCCGTGGCTGCAACGGCTGTCGCTATTCGCGTCGACAGGGTGTGGCCTCTTGGATGGGATAGAAGACAGAGGCGTACACGGGCTCTGAGGGTGTTTGGAGTCGACCAGTGCGGGAGGCTCTCGGGACTGGTCAAAGACACTGGGGTGGTATCGAAGAGAGCGGTCAATCCCGGCCATGATGGTGGCATTGGGACGTTGAGCCCGTGGAACAATCGACCTCCCGGCTTTGCGAATGGGACGAGAAGAGCGACCCAATTGATGAGGGCGATCGAGGCGGCCAGTAGGGGGGCTTTCGGCTGGGGCTTCGGGTTGGGGAAGGCGACGAGGAGAGTGTCTCTGTGAGGGTCGAGGTATGACTGGCAACTGATGGCGTATCGAGCCCGAGAAGGAGTAAAGAGGTGGTCGAGACCGGGAACGGCGAGCGTCTGGCTTATCCGGTGAGGTCGGAGCCATGACTGCAACTTGAGGGCGGAATGGTAGGGTAATGTCGGTTTGCTAGAGTGATAGCGGTCATGGTCAGCAAGCCGTAGATCTGAGGTGAAGGGCGAGGGAATCGAAGAGTCCTACCTGACAAGGCGTTGAACACGGAGAGTATCAACACCTAGGTACCTTGAGCAACGGTGATCGCCAATTATGTCGAGACTCCAGAAAGTCAGCCGTCAATGACAATCACGACCTGAAAGGGAAAGATTTAAACCCACTGATAAAGGATGCTGTTGAGCGACGCAAGTAGAGCGACCACCAAAAATGACGAACGCGGAGACGAGTCGGGGAAATGAGCAAGAGGAGACAAGGCTGCGGGGAGTCCAGATGAAACACGATGAGCAGATGACAAGGCGACAAAATGATGCTTGACAGGATATGAAGAAAGTAGGTAGGCAGACTCCGAGTATGAGGAGTTGCGAACAAAGAGGCTCGCTCGAGCCATGTCACGTGCGGACCTGGAGTGTCACATGAACAAGCAGCAGCTGTGGTATGGTGGTTGGTGTTGAGAACAGACCCATGATAATAAAGGGTCAATAAAAACCAAGATATGCATCAAAAACCCTCCCAATACCTTACGTCGCGATTCAAATGGTCTGGGAGTGTTTGCCTTGACGGAATTCCTTCTCTCCACCCAAACCCGGGGCAGGCAACATCACAGCCGCAGCCACGGCGGCGGCTGGGCAACCATCCTTCAGAGGGAGAACGGGCAGTAGACCAACGCCTTGCGGCCTAAGGAAGATACCTTGAAGCTGGACGATATTGCTTTTGATCACTTTACGTCATTGACTCTCCTTAAGCCAAGACTCTGGTCTGATGCCCTGAAACCTTGGTTGGGGCCCTGCCAAGTCTTGTCAGCCTACCTGCCTGCTCGTCATGGCACCTTCAATCTAGGTAGGCGTTAGAGGCCTCTGGGAGTCATCTCGTCGTAATTTCCACATTAAATAGACCGGTCCCCTACCTCGCTTAGATCCTTCATCGTCACTCTTCAACATACCTTTGATACCTACTACAGCTCTCACACACATCACGTTACTCCCCTCTTGTTCACGCCTGACCGCCAGCATGGTCATTCCCCCGGTTATCCTGTTCGTGGTGGGATCTGTCATCTTCAGCGCCCTTGGCAGGGTTGGTTGGCGATCACTCTACGACAAGCAGCGTATCAAGTCTGCAGAGAAGCACATTACCGAAATTTGCCAAATCCATCACCGCCTCCTCACAACATATCCTACCAAGGAGCCTACCACCTTTTTCCAGCATCTCGGTCTGGACCACAGCGAGGCGCCGTTCTCTGACCCGCGCTGGCTCGTCCCCGGAGAGGCAGCCAACAACAAGGCGCGCGACGCCATCAACCAGAAGTGGTCGGAGCGGGGGAAGCGCCTCTTGGACAGTGCGCGCGAATCTGAGGAAGAACACGGCCTGTATTTCAGAGTGGTGGATGCGATGCACGACCACCAACTCATGGCGGTGTACGTGGATCAGTTCATGCCCGAGTTGGTCAAGAGTCAGGGGGGGCTCAAGTGGCTGAAGAAGGTTTGCGGCGAGAATTGGAAGGAGGAGAAGTAGTGACATTTGTTGGGGCAGGAGTTCGTCTCAGCCCGTCACTTGTTCTGCAGTAGCCGAGTTGATCTGCCTCTCAGAAGTGGGGAGCTGGGATATGGATGTCGGAGATTGAACTGTGCAGTTGGATGCAGTTGGAGTGTGGGAGGCGGGATGTCTAGTCTAGAACCAACATGCAATATCCCTGAGGTGTCCAGACTCAGTCTTTGCTCAACCCTCTTCGCAATACCGCCTTGTTAGTCTGTCTTGCCCAGATTGCCAGTTTAATCATGCTGGGTTCGCCTCACGAAAGGGGCTGCCTATTGTCCCTTAACTAGAGACCGCCGTGGCGAGCTGAAATAGAGGATGGCATTGCGTTGGTATTCTCCGTATTCCTGTCTGGCGTGAGTCTTCCTATTGTTCCTCTATTCACAACTTCACAATTCCACTTTTTGAGACTTGTCATTTTCCTCCCCCACTCTGATAGGCTCGCAACCTGAACTATTGGAAGCTGAACCAGGGCTAGCCGCGTCTGACGCGCGCTTGCAGACCAGTCGTTTAACTACGTCCAATCAAGGCGTACATGGCTGTCGCCGATCCTGAGAATTAAGTCTGTCAGTCAGCCGCATCCTACTCAGCCCTGTCTGCACGTACCGGTCACCGGAGCGGCCCCTCCGTCTGTAAGCGGTGAATGGCAAGTAGTCCAACGCCGTTGCAAGGCATACCTACAGTTGAGTGGCGCCGCCCCGTAATGAGCCAAGCGTTCTACGTGATCGTATCAGCGAAAGGAGCCAGAGAAGGCAGCCAGAGCAAGAGGCGGTCACACATCGCTTGCAGCTCCCCGGTAAGAGTTCAGCTTTGGTCACGAGCGATGGCAAGGACCAGTTGATGAATTTTGTGATCATGCTTCCCGTTGCGTAAGAGGATACGCGTTTAGGTCCAGCTGTACACCCCTCCAGCCCTCTCAACGGCATCAAGCTATTCTTAGCACCAAACATGTCCAGGGAATGAGATTCCCCGTAGCCGTAGGGAGAGTCAGCTCCTTTCAGGGTCTTCTTGTTAGCCCCTCATCTCACTTTGATCAACGTTCCTGCAACCATTCCCTCTCAACCCATCCTCACCTATAACCATTCCCTCACAGCCCATCCTCACCTGCAACCATTCCTTCGCAACCCACCCTCACCTGCAGCCATTCCCTCACAGCCCATCCTCACCTGTAACAACAGTTATTGTTTCCCAACTTGTTGTTTGTTCAACATGTATTTCGGCAATCTTTGGCCTTGGGGTGGCAAGGCAATGCGCGACAAGGAAGCCAAGATAAAGCACGAATCTCGCCACGATACCGACCCGGACCCCGACAACGAAGGCATAACCCCCAATGAGCGCCAAACGAACGGTCGTTTCGAGGGTCTGCACAACGGTGTCCGGGATGTTCTAAGCGCCCTCAGTCGATTCCTCTCGCAACCACTTGTACTTTACCTACTAGCGTGGGTAATTTTTGGGCTCATGGTCATTTGGCTTTGCAAATGGTTTAACAAATTGCTTGACGTTGACGCGCCAGGAGGCGACTTTTTGGGTACTGTGATGGCGGTGGGCATGGCAGTCCAGCCAGCGGCAGCATGGCCCATGGCCATCGTGGCGCTCGTCAACGTTGCCCCATCGCTTTTGAATTGGTGGAGTGCCGATTCAACCTACAAGACAACGTCCACCGTCCCCCAGGTCCAGTTCATGTCACCAATCTCTGCCGAGCAAGCTTTTGTTATCCCAGAATATCTAACAACGCTCGAGCGATCCATGGCCCGGTTGCCTCTCACGGACGGAAACTCCGGGCTGCCTCCGGCCATGAAGCATTCATTTCGACGAGCCAAGGAGGAGGCCAAGCTCTTCAAGGCAACCCACGATGGTCTGCTGACCGACATGCAGTCGAGATTCGCTGGGCACTATGATCAACTGGCTCAACTTTACGTCGATATCGAGAGGGCTATTATCGACATTGCTGATCGAAACGAAACGACGACCTCGTTTTTGGGATGGTTCACGACGGATAAGCCCTACAACAGAGCCAAGGGCCATCATAAGACCCTTCTGTCGATCACCAATGCCATGATCAAGGCCAGCAAGAAGGAGATGGGCCGACTGAAGCAGCATCTCGACAAACTGAATAAGTTTATAACCAACGAGGAGCGTCACGGAGCCATATGCGGACTCCGCTCAAATATACTCAAGTCGATTCAGTCATGGTCAAAGGAAGCCAAGGACATTCGAGCAGAAGTCAAAGTCCTGTGCAGCTCGTCCAAGGGCTCCATGGTGAAATTGGAAATGACGCAAGAAGCTCTGAAGCAGGTATGTATGACTCAGTGCTGCCATCTCTAAGCGGAAACTGACGTTACATAGCATCTCACCAGCATTGACGCTGTGCGCAAAGGTCTCTCCACACTGCAGCATGATCGAGCCAAGACTTTGGAAGCGGCCCTTTTGGGTCATTGCAAGTCACTACTAACAGCGATGCAGAAGCTGGCTGAGTCTGGGAACGGGTGAAGGTCTCTAGCCGCGCTTCTTCTTTGCATGGCTACTTGCGCCCATGTTCTGTCATGCTTGACGTGGAGGTCGATGTTGTTTCTTTTCGGTAGTCACTCGTTTGGTGTGTTTGTTCTTGTTGGGTTGGAGATTCTTCGTGTTGTACTTCCTCCACTCTTGGAGGTCTCAAATGGTGATGTCTCCCACCACCACTTCCACACTTTTTACCCCTTTCCAAACACGTTCTTTCTGTTCAACGTACTGTAACTTTCTTGCTGTCAATAAAACTCTCCTCATTGGAAACACTGGCTCGTCTTGTTTCGCTGTACGTGAACCGTTTCTTGATCTCGTCAACTCGATTGTTTCTTTGGTCCATCGCTCTCCCATAAAAACCCATGGAGGTGCTGGCTAGCCCAATGCATGGCTCGCATGGTTGGTTGCGACGCTCCCCCATTTCCCAACACACAGTGGTGGGCAGGCCAAGCCACGTCTGCAGTGGAATACTCCCACGAGGAGCTTGTTTAGGCCTGCATCGAAGGTGCATGGCAAAGCCTGGGTACAGCCATGTCTGACCACTACAGCCAGAATGACCGCTACCGATCAAGGGCCAGGGTGTGGATGGGAAAGGTTGTG
The DNA here is from genome assembly GCA_011320165.1 of Fusarium protoensiforme. Lineage (NCBI taxonomy): Eukaryota > Fungi > Ascomycota > Sordariomycetes > Hypocreales > Nectriaceae > Fusarium > Fusarium protoensiforme. Next base: position 4,133 of record JAANQP010000426.1, on the reverse strand, counting down.
CAATGGACGGAACACTTTCTAGAGATGCAGATGAATGAGCCACTGCTTGGAGACCACATCAAGGATACGAGAAGTGACTTATCTGTTTTATGTGTCTTTATGACTGACACCTTGTGAATGGAATTCGGAAAAACTCTCAGCCGAAATTACAATCAGGCAGGTGCCTCACTGGACGCCACACATCTCAACTTCACTCTTCACTCATCAACACCACTTCAACCATGACCGACGAGTATCTTGGACATCTTGGACTTTTCCCTCAGTGTGGCATTTGTGACGACGTGATATTGAGACATGAGAGGGTCATAGCCTGTACGAGCCTTGGTCGTTAGCACTCACTTCAATGTTGACATTCTCTGGCAGTGATTGGCGACGGCGATTCAACATCTTACCGTGGTCATACCCGGCCATTTCCCTTCCCGCAGGCGGGTCATACAATCACCAAAGTGGACGGCTACACGCAATGTCGCTACCCGGACTGCCACCACTGCGCTGCTTCGCCCGAGTTCATACCGATGCACTGTGACTGCTGTGAGATTTTCAAAGCCAACTGCCACGTCGAGGACGCAAATGTCTTATCTCGGCTTTGGACTTTTGCCGCGTGGAAAAAGCCATGGCGAGGAACGTTGCCCGTTCACCTAGCGAACCGGGACATCGACATGGCCATGTTGAAGAGGACAGCACAGCTTGCGGGGATTCCGTTACTATGCAAACTGCCGATAGAGCTGCTCGAGATGATCCGAGGCTACTCTCAATATTCATTGTTCTGGAGGTGCATCTCAGCACTTCTACTAGCCAACCGTGTATCGAGCACTGATCCGGAGCCTCTTGTGACCATGCCGTTGAGTCAGATTCTAGCCTGGGAACGTAACGGCATTCTCAAACATGACACGTCCGTTTCACTACCTCCGGCAATCAGGCTGACCATCAACTCGGGCGGGATAAGCAAAGTAGAAAGCCTGTCTTGCGAACCACGATACTCAAGGGAGTGTTACGATCACTCCTTGTTCATCGTCTCGTGTCGAGAGGCTGTCTCGGATGTCATTGCACAGCTTCAGGTATGTGTGAGATACCCATCTATCTTTGGTGCCTATCGCTCATTGCGTTTCCAAGAATGGTCTCCTACGTCTTCACCTCCCACCTGGGATACCCTCACTTCCAATATGGAATACGCCAGCCCCGCCAAACTTGTCATCCTGTGTGGCTTGTCCAGCCGTTCTCTCAACCTGGCAGCGGTTCACTGCTGTCGAAACGGATAGGATACGAGGCATCACCTTCTTCTTTTCATCGGGTTGGGTCAAGGGCATTCATGTCCACCGCTCGGAAGAATCATCTGCTCAATGGGCCTTTGAGCGCTTCCCAAAGAGGCCACGACGGTACATGGCCTGGGTTCATCTTGCGATACCGAAAGGTGATCGACTTCTCGTTCTTGGGATCCGCGAACAGCGCCAAATAGGTTTGAACATTCTTGCCCGAACACGACTGAGTGGTGATTTCATCATGGGAGAGCACATACGAAGCGGGTTCACAGACCATTGTCTGGCAAAACATGCTCCCATAACCTTGATTCACGGCGAACCAAGGGAAAACCGCACCGTCCCGTTCTTCGGGGCATATTCCGCATCCGCCCCATACCCGGGACTTCCCAGGCGTTTTCCCTTGCCGAATCCTGGTCCCAGCCCAATCGGCGAGGACTCCTTCTTCTCATGGGCACGTCTGGAAAGGGTTTCTTCCACAAGAACCTTCTATGACGAGGGTACCGGGTTTTGTAGAGGCATCATGCTCCAATATGAGAACGGTGGGTGTCGTGCTCTCGGGCAATGCCGGCTTCATGTAGATGGAACCAAGACTGTTGACCGACCAGTCAAGTTTTGTTTTCGGTCTGAGTCGCATCCCGGTCGCCGGGGTCGGATGCATTACAGGGTTCAAGTCGAATTCACGCATAACCCTCGCCACGAGCAAAGTGATCAGGGATGGAACTGCCAGTCTCTCCAGGGGATTCTAAAGTTCTGGTTTACGCACGAGTCATCATTCCTGTCTGTGGAAAACTGAGTCAAGTTGGGGCGTTTTCGGATATTGAGTTTTAATGCCATCATGTATTCATAACTGTTTTTTTTTTTTTTTTTGCTATTGTAGCCGATGGCCTCTCTTGGAGTCCCATAACAATAACAAAAAAACCTATTGAAGGAGACTATCATGACCAGCAGCTCCACCCCTCTGTCACAGGCCTGAAATCAACATGACCATTAATCAAGCTTCTTTGTCCAATAGACCGACTTCTTCCCATGCTTGTAAGCCCACACGGTTCGTCCCTCTCGGGTCCTTACAGTCCAGTCGTTTTTGGTTGTGCTTACCGGTTGTCTCTTCCTGTTTTTGAAGATGAATTCGTCTGGGCTCATAGTGTGCTTCACTTTTGTCACCTTCACCTCTATTTCCCTACTTCTTCTCTCTTGCACCTGGGTAGAGTCATCTTGGGGCAACTCCTCTGTTTCTTCCTGATCCATAGCGCCCGTGAAACCTTCTTCTGCAGGCCAGGTAAAGCCGCCATGTTCGGGTTCTTCAACCATACCGAACGGCTGAGTTCCGTCGTGAGCAGAGGGATCCCAAGTCTCTCCAGGTTGCATGCCGCTCGCGCCGGCTGGGTTGGAAGTGGGTGCATAGTCACGTTCATCGTATGTGTCCACTTGCATTACTTCGTCGTCTGGCCGGGTCTCAGGGAACGTTGGATGATAGTCGGCTGGCCCTGGGGACTGGCCTTCCCCGAGGAGACTCTTTGGGGGTGCCGGGTGCCTCTTGATGTATTCCAGACCTGCGATGATTGCCTGTCCGTGAACAGCTATCTCAAGGTATTCACTTTTCTCTGATAATCCTTGGCCTTTGGGAACGAACGGGGTTAGGTAGGTGTCCCTGTAATTGAATATCCACAACCTCGCCACGCTTCCGATACATGTCATGGCCCAGATATTCGGTACATCGGCATCGATGCAGTTGGCAAAAGCGGCGGTGAAGGCCTGGTGTTCAGCCTCTTCGATCTCGTCCCGGGAAGCGCTTGCACGCTTGGCCTCAATGAACAAGACGGTTTCGACCTTGGTTGCGTCGGTGTTCATCTTCTCGACAACGAGATCAACTCTCCTCAGCTCGCCTTCCTTATGCGCAGGCGGCTGCTGAGAAGAAACGACCCATTTTTCGTCCTTGAAGACGATGTGGTTGAAGATGTACTCCCACAGCCGCGTGGTTGCCCACTCTGCGTGGATCTGGGCCTCTTGCCACAGGCGGTCCAGGCGGGGAGTGTTGATGATGGACATGATTTGAGAAGGATGGTTCTTGAATGAAGACTTGAAGTCAAAGAAGGCAGGTTTCAGTAGAAGAGGAGGGCTCTTGCGGTTGAAGAGATTGGATTGATGGTGAGACCGATACAAGCTCGACAAAGACGACATGTTGGAGGTATTTATGCTGTTGGATATTCTCTTGTTTTCTCTTTGCCCTTCACGCTTGGTGTGCGATATGCAACCAGAGGCAAGGTGCACCAACGAGAGGGACTGATTCGCAGCAGGTGTCTGCAGACAACCCATGAGAGGCCAGAGGCAGAAGTGCAGTCACTACATGGGGGCTATATTTGGTGCGACCGATCACAAGTTTGCCTTAAAAACGGGCTTTTTTTTTTCGAGTTCATTTCGCCGTTTACGAAATTGATTACAGGCGTTTTGCAATACTCAAGAAATTTCCTTCACGCAAACGACATATGTGTAGAATATTAGTATAACAAAGGCTTCAGTCTTGCAAAGCAGAGTTTCTCGGGCTACAGACATGACACTATGCATCATGGCGCATCAGCCCAAGGTGCTTGTCTCGATAACACGCGGGATTGTTATCTCACTTGGTGAACGAGAGAACGGCTGAGAATGGAGTTCACTACCTACCACAGTCGGCGAGTGGTGCTTTCCCCAGGTAACAAGGCCCGGGGTACCTGGCAAGGCACACTAATTTAGCCCTATAATATTTCCTGTCACCTCCCTAAGCCCACCTTCTTTCTTAGCCCACCCACCCCCTCCTTAGCCCACCCTAACTTCCTTAACCCACCCTCCTTCCCCTCTTTCTTAACCCACCTCTACTTGCTCTTCCCATGTGCAGCG